>WBNM01019183.1:14861-31839 GCA_013399055.1 Ramphastos sulfuratus | reverse complement strand
TGAGCTTTTCATCAGCCCAGACAGCTTACCACTGTGTTTACCACACATAGCCCTTTTTTCTCATAATCACTCCCCAGCCCACACTGTCTACAAGTTCTATGACACTGTAGATGATACAATCCTTCAATGCAATTTTATTAAAAGAAGAGAAAATCACTCCAATTTTACTGCAAGACTGTTTCTGCCTGATACCCTCTTTATTGAAAAGGAATGACCAATGATGGGCTTTCTTTGGTTCATTACCTTGCAAATATGTCACAGACTACATCTCAACAGCTAAATCTGTGAGGATAAAAGTCTTTGAATTATCTGGTAAATTCATCTGTGATAGATTGAGAGACTAAGTTTGAATATATCAATATTGAATAGTGGGAAGATGCTGAGGAGGAAAAAATTCATTAATCAATAACTAGCTGATCATCCTCTGGGCTTTCAATATACTATGGTAGGATTAAGTTTGGAGAGAAACATATCCTTTCCTTCTTTTTTTTTTTTTTCATCCAGATAAAATTGCAGTTTTTATCTTGGATGCTATGCTTCAGAAAACCAGACCTCTTTTTTTGAAACTAGTGCAAGCCTCTTTGAAAGTCCCTCTTGCAACTGTCTCCTAAGTTCAACTATTCAAGTTTACTTTTAAAGACAGCTTCCAGCAATTTGTGTATTTTAAGGGTTTTTTAATGAAAAACATGATAACATCTCATATCAACACTTCATGGACAATCTTCAGGACCCAAGGAATGGACTGACAAAGCAGAAGTCCAAACCATGAAGCCTGGAGCTGAAGCAGCAGCCAACACTGGGAGATGGGGTGGCTTTTGTTCTTTACTGTGTTACTAAGGAGGATTGCTCTTTTTGCCAGCTTTTTCAGGCTTTTGTTTTAAATGAATCTGATCAAAGTACAGTTGAGTTTCAAGCTGGGATATCTAACACTCCACTATTGAGACACTAGAACAGGTTGCCCAGGGAGGTTGTGGCTGCTCACTCCCTGGAGCTGTTCAAGGTCAGGTTGGACGAGGCCTTGAGTGACCTGTGCCAGTGGGAGGTGTCCCTGCCTATGGCAGGGGGTTGGAACTGAATGATCTTTGAGGTCCCTTCCAAACTTACCATTCTATGATCCTATGATTCACCTCTGGATTCTCAGAGAGTCAATAACCCTGCAAAAGGTCATGAACACCTGTTGTTTTCCTGTGGTCTTTATCTTTACACTTAGTTACGTAATACATATTTTACTGAAATACAATCTACTCTAACCTTAAAAACAGCAGTCAATAGAAAGCCTGTGGAGGCTGTGTGGAGTTCTTGAGAATGACAAGTGACAGAGGTGGCAAGTGTTCATAATAACACAATTCAGAAATTATCAAATAAAGGTCAACATTTTGGATATGACTGTGATGTGGGTTTGGGAGTNAGCCTATGAGTGAAGTAGACATCACCATTGTTTCCTTTTCACAGCCTATAATATTTCTCTATTAAAATATTCCGATTAGCCTTAAACCAGCACAGACTGATCAAAGATTAGATTCTCAGCTACTGTTCATCTCACTAGAGACAATAAAAAGCAGGTAGAGAAGATGAAACACTGAAACTTAGGTTAAAATTTGCCCGTTATGTCTTCCTGTTTACACAGGGGCTCTGTGAAGGCAAAATTGTTTTTCTAGACCTTATTTAACCACACTTAAAAGCCATCAAAAGCATCAGTAGGATGAACCATAAGCCTACACTGTTAAAACTGATGTTAATTCAGCATTGTAATATAACACTGAGTCACACATCCTCCACATTTAAGCCTTCCACAAGAGTAATCTTCAAACTCATGGCAGAGATAGCTATTATAGCCACAGCTACCATTACTTCTGCAATTAGTTACTCAGTGTTATAAGAGTAGTTATATTGGTAGTAGCAATAGAATTTTCAATTAACTCCACAGATTCAGAATAAATGATAACACAGAAAAGCTGGAAAGAGCTCGATCTTAACTACCTTATAAGCCCGTTGAACCCAGAAGCCCAAGCCCATCCTGCTGAATTTAACAGGCATATTAACCAGTTTATATTTAAGCATGGTAAAGTTTCAAGGCACGGTTCCGCTCTTCTTAGTTTTCTTATTTAAACCGAGAAAAAAGTGGTTTATATACACTTCACATTATTCTCCAAAATGTCCAAAAGTCCTTCAACATTTCTCCCTGCTGACTTTACATGGGATGATTAAGAGTTCGCAAGGACACAAATTCCAATCAAAAGCAGTAACAAAGAAAAGTTTTCAACTCGGATCTCAAAAGGTCAGGATACTGTTCCAGACCTAAGCTTCTAATAATCCTATGTTGTCTGTACTCCATCCAGAATTAAATGGAAAAGAAACATCTTTATCTCCCACATTTGAAAAGGGATTTCCATTTCCCCTCCTTTGGTAGTGAAGATCACAGAATCATAGAATGATAGACTGGCACCAGTTGGAAGGGACCTTAAAGATCACCTACTTCCAACATTCCTGCTGTGGACAGGGACATCTTCCACTAGATCAGATTGCTCAAAATGTCATGCATTCTGGTCTTGAATAGTTCCAGGGATGAAATGTGCACAAATTCTGTTGACAACCCACTCCAGTGTCTTACCACCCCCAAAGTAAAGAACTTTTTCCTAACGTCTAATCTAAATCTACCCTGCTTTAGTTTCAGACCCTTGTCCTATCACCACAGGCCCTCCATACTTTTTCTGTAGGCCCCCTTCAGGTATTGGAAGGCTGCTATAGAGTCTCCCTGGAGCCTTCTCTTCTCCATGTTGAACAGATACAACTCTTTCAGCCTGTCCTCACAGGACAGAGGCTTCAGCCTCTGATTATCTTTGTGGCCTCCTCTGGACCTGCTCCATGTCCTTCTTGTGTTCAGGACTCCAGAGCTGGACACAGTGTTCCAGGTGAGGGTCTCATAAAAGCAGAGCAGAGGGGCAGAATCACCTACCTTGACCTGCTGGTGATGCACTTTTTGATGCAGCCCAGGATACAGTTGCCTTTTCAGAATGCCAGTGCACATTGACATCTCATGACGAGCACATCATCAAGTAGTTCCCCCAAGTTCTTCTCTGCAGGGATGCTTTCATGTAAACCTTTCAGAGTAAAAGACCCCAAAACTTTGAGACATGCAATTTTTTTGTGTGGTTTGTGGGTTTTTTTCATGTCTATCAAAGTGATAAATGAACAGTCTTTTTAACATGGTCTCACATCTTCAGCAAATACTCACAGAACAGAGCCACAATCATAAACTCTTCTGTCAGATCCAACACATTCTCTGTTAATAAATTGTTCGTTCTGACATAGAGAAAGAAATGTTCCTCTCTGGTCGTTTGAGCACTTAGCAAGAAGGGGCCTAGTTCCAGCAGGTTAGCGAGAGGAACCAGAAGTACACCCTGAAGCTCATGCAACTGAAACAAAATGAAATATTTTCCACTTTTCAGAACAGCAAGGCACTTGTGGCAACATTCCCAAACAATGGTGTAGACCATTTCACATACCTAGGAATAAAAAAACTGTCTTTCAAGTCAATCAGAACCAAGACATCAAGAGCATCATGAATTCCATTAATTGTCATTTCTATTCTTTTTCTTTCACTGCACTGTATTAATTTATACATCAGCATTATAGAGGTTTCCAAGAGGCAGGCAGCTTATACTCCAGCTTACAATATTCTGTTAGCAATGTGCTTCTCTGCTCAATTTTATTGGCATCTGACTGCCTTCTTGTCAAACTTCTGTGCACATTTATTATTGTTTGAAGTTTGCTATTTTGTTCAATTACTTCAAGGTTTTACTCTCTCAGCCTGTCCTCCTAGGAGAGCTCTAGGGATAATCCTTTTGCAAGTTGTTTGTGTAATGACACTTGCACTTCATTGTTTTAATGTCAGCAACTGCATTTAAAACAATATTAGCCATATGACACTTGCACAGAGACTTGCAAGGTAGAGTGGGAGAGAATATAGAGAAGACACATCCTCAGGAACATTATTGCTGACTTGGTACACTGTGATGCAGTGTAAGGTATCAGAGTCATCTTGCTTCTCTAATTATGTTAGATACTTAAGAAAATAACTGTACAGTTCCAGGAGATCCATGTCCACATTCTGCAGCAATATATAAATCCTGTTGCTAGAATTTCAGACTTCTAAAAGTATATAGGGGACAAACCTGATTAAGGTTCCCATATGACTTCTTTTAACGTAATTGCCTTCTGATTTCTTCTCCTATATAGGAAGTTTTAAGGCATTATCCTCCATCTTGCACACAGCTATTTAATTTAATCAGTAGCACACACATCTATTCCCTTCACTTCGGTTCTACACCTACATCAAATTGGAAGTGGGCTGTTCAAGAAGAAAGCTGACCTACCATACTAACCTACCACAAACAGGTAAAATTGCCTAGCTTGTTGGAATAAACAATCCAATACTCTATTAGTCAAAACTTGAAACTGGTCATAGCGTGACATGATCCAGCCTTTCAACAGAGCAATAAAAAAATACTTAGTTTATGACAGCAAAGTGAGAATTTGTATCCATTTCAAAGTCACTTTTTATCATAAAACTTCAAATAACTTCACATAGTAACCTGAAGTGATGACTTTTTCTTCACAGCACAAAAGTATCTATGACTCAGCACAGATCCCACAAAGCATTTATGATGTTGCAGTCTCTTGAGAGGGAGCACTTCTACAGCTCCTGCTCAGGGTACTGACCAAACTCTTAACATACAGGATTCTTGCAACTAACTTCAAGCACCAAGATGTATTGCTTCCTGATCAGATCCTGGTTTTATAATACAGTGTAAGGTATTTATATAACAAATCATTAATGCTATTTATGGAGGCAACAAACACAGGCTCATGAGAAATCAGATGAGAGGCGTTTCTTGATTCCAAGAAACATGCACACTCTCTGGTTTTCATCTGTTGCTACTTTGTGCTCCTCAGACAAAAAGACGATTCACTTACTGATTATCGAGGTCAGATATGAACACATCTGGTGGTTTGTCTCAATAATTCTGTAAAATTGACTGATAAATCCTCAAGTGGCAAAAGTTATCTCGCATAAATGTAAACCCTCTGTTTCAGTAGCAAACCTCACTCTATTAGTGCTAGACCTGGTTTTACTCTTCAACGTGAAAACAAAACTCCAGGCAAGTCTTGAATTGATCTCTCAATGCATCAATGAAAACACAGCTCAGTAATACTTATAACTGAGAAAACAGAACCACACACATCTGTTACAGAATAGGATCATCCTCCACCCAATTCTCAGAAACTCATTTCCTTTCAGGTAGATAAATGGAGATATACTTAATGGCCTTGCATATCTCTTCTATGCTAGATGCCTTCTTTTGACAGCTTTAATTTAGAGAGGCCATAATAGCCAGGAGTTCATCATTCACAAAGCATTCTAGAAAGTCTAGAAAAAATGTTTTGGAAAGGACTAGTGGTAAGAAACCCATGGTAAATGTTGCCTGACTTACCTTAATGAGCTCACAATAATGCAGCTTAGAACTACAGCTTTTCAGCAGCCATTGTAAGGAGAGGTTTATGTGAGCTGTTGTACAGTTCCCAGACACGTTCTCAGTCTGCTTCCATTCAAAACAATGATTAAACTCTCCTCGGCAGAAGAATGGAGCTTTAAGATAACATTTTAGCAGCTGAGTTTTTAAAATTTGTTTTGTTTAAGAAATGCAAGTAGAATGCTTGTTTGTTTCCTTAGAAAAGTAGAGCTGACGAAAGTGCTTTAAAGGAGGCTTTGGTGAATGGCATCTGGAAGACTGAATTCATGTGCAGCCTGTCATTGAGATCATATGGAATATTTATGCTGGTTGAACTTTCATAACTAGAAAACTTCCAGCAAAATTACAGTAAGATTAGACAGGGAAGAAAATATATAGGCATGCTTTCCGTGATTAGAAGACACCAGGATCTCTACTGATGCAAAATAAATGTGTCCTCATCAAGGCCAAGAGCTAAAGAAGTGAGAAAATTTCGTCCACATCATGACAAACTTTATCCTCTTATGGAGAATGTATGGAATAAAATGGAAAAGTATGTTTGATTAATGTTTAACATATCACCTGATGCACTGCAGGTGTGGAGAAGATATCAAAAGAATATTATAATATGGGAAATCAATTTGGTTTATACACTGAAAATATATTTTATCAGTAATCTGGTAGCATTAGTTGCATTTTCTTTTCCCTTTCTTACTCCCTTCCCTTCTGCTTTTCCCAATAAAAACTTAAATTAACTTGATATTTGAAATCCCAGTACGACATATTCATAGCAAACCAATTTATACAGAGCAGCAAACCAAAAGTCAAAGAGAAAATGCCATGCAACTGGAGAAGCTGACATGAAGCTGATATAAATCAATGTCAAGAACTAGCACTTCTGCCTCTGTAAACAATTCAACACTTCTAAGTATTTATAAAACACTGTTTGAACTTTGTGTCAGTGCATTGTTGTCACTGGTAGACTGGAAATTAATCGCTATTTCAACATGAGGGAGGAGGAAAACATATATTAAGATGGATATGCAGGTTACTGTTAAAATGTCAGAGTCTACTAACAGACATGTCAAAGATCAGTATTCCTTCAGACACCAAGTGCTGTGACAATTGCTTAATGACACTTATTCTGTGCACCAGTCATTGCTGTCATTATAACNTGATCCTTGAGGTCTCCTTCCAACCTTACCATTCTATGATTCTGTGATTATGGCTTCACCTGCATGGTTGCCAGTGCTTCCTGGTTGATATGGCTCATTTTCAGGAAAAGAAAATATATAATTTTTGTGTGGTTATTCTCACACTGTGAAAGACAAATGTTGCATTGCTTATACCAATAATGTTTAAAGCATCATTAACTAAAAACTATATCTTAGCAGACTTTCTTTATAAAAGTGCTTTAAAGCAATGCTCAGGCCATTGAAAATATAACTTTCAGTCTGTATTGGACAGCAAACTTTGTGGAATCCGTGTCCAGTACCAAGTTTCTTTTGTGACTGTAGTGACTTCAAAATAACAAGATGGATATTTGTAGATAAAGAAACAAAGAAAATCCTATCCACTGAGAATGGCAACAGCATTTTGTCAGAGTAGGCAGATTGCATCTTTTGCTCTGATTTCTGGTTTATCACTTGGGATTCTGAGTTTATTGCTAAATTAGTAAAACAAACTGGCAGTGTTGTATCACTTCATACTACAAAATACAAAACATGGTGTTCAACTGTGGATGGGTATCAATGGTTAAGGCTGAGTCATCCGTTAGATGCTCTCTATTAACCCCTCTCCCTCCCCATTGACCAGAAAGAGAATAAGACAGAGAAACTTACAGGTTGGAAAAGAAAACTAAAACTATCTTAAAGAAAACAATGAAAAGAAAATTAAATATATGCAAATCAATATAAAATCCAAACCTACCTGATGTCAATTACCTCACTGTCACCACTGATCCTATGGGCAAGTGTGGGGGAAGTCCCATACTGGACCCAGCTGCAGACAGGAACTGGATTCAGGAACCAAACTAATGAACACAGGGAGCAGGATTAAGGGCAGACTGCACACCAGCCATCGAAGAAGAAAAGATTGACACTCATGATCTCTCAGCTTCATATGGAATGGAATAGCTTATTGGTCAGTTTAGGGTCACTGTTCCATCTGCTCCTCCTGAGAGGTATGGCCTTTTGCTTTCCACACCCCCATCAAGACACACAAGATTTAACAGTGATTCACGTAGCAATCCTTGGTAGTAACTATAAGCATCATCATCACTTCTAGAAGTAGATATTGTCTGTGAAAACATGCTGTTAACTTCTTAAAGTGCTGTCACTTAGAAGAGATTTAACTGAAAAATACAATCACTGAACACAGTTAGTTCTGTTCTAGCTCAAACCAGGATAATTGATTTTGTCTGGTCAGCTTAACCAATTTTTTTCCTCTTCCATTAATTACCTTAGTTTTTTACTATCTATCTGGATGGCAGGATGATAGAGGAAAAATCCTCTCATGGAGAGCTATTGCAGAAGCATGTAAGAAGTTTAAAATGGGATTCAGAGGGGAAAAAAACTCAGAAGGACAATAATGACTGATAAGTTCAGGAGCTGACAACCTGTGAAGGGGAGAAAACAGCAACCAAAGAAAACCAATACCAAAATACTTACTGGCAATAGTGAAAAGGAAAAGACTGTCCAGTGTTTCAGAAGCTACTTCTTAGCTTCTAGATCCAATGTGAAAAATTCCTATTTCCGAGATACTAGATGTAGCCCTTGAATATTTACTTATTTTTAAAATGTTACATATTTAATAAAAACAACTCCTGTAGAACCTTAGAAGACTCTTTCCGCTAGGTACTGAAATGCATACAGAATCATTCTCTTTTAGCAAACAGCACCAAATATATTGTAGACACATTGCATATATGAATATTTAAGAGTTACTCAAAAATGAAACAGTAGAGGATGTTTTAATGTTTCTCCTGTTGCATGTAATACCAAAAGACTAATGGTCATAAGGCATAGAATGGCATATGTTGGAAGGCACCTCAGAGATCACCTACTCCATCCTCCCTGCCATGGCCAGGGATGCCTCCTAACTAGACTTGGTTGCTCAAGGCCTCATCCAGCCTGGCCTTCAAGACTTCCAGGGAAGGGCTATCCGCAGCCTCTCTGGCCTACCTGTTCCAGAGTCTCACTGGCACTGAAAAAAAATAGCACATTTCACCTACAGAAATACTTGTTCTTGTCACTACAGGCTTCAAAAGGGGCAAGAAGGAAAATCTAGGAAACTACAAAGCACTCAGTTTCGCCTCCATCCCTGGGAAGGTGAAGAAGCAATTCATTCAGGATGTCTCTAAACACATGGGGAAAAAGAGACAAAGTCATGTTTAAAAAGATCTTATGGATGGAATAGCTTATATGCTTCTCTGAAAAATGACATGAAGTATGCAGGAAAATACCACTTCTCTTCAGTGCTGTCAGTTTTGTTTATTTGTTAGAAAGTTTGTTATAATGAAATTTTTATGATGAAGTCACAGCAACAGTGGATAAGGGAAGAGCAAATGATATCATCCACATGGACCTGAGTAAGGCATCTAACTCTGTCCCACATGACATCCTGGTCACCAAGCTGGAAAAACATGGACTTGATGGGTGGAGCACTGCTGGATAAGGAATTGGCTGGGTGGTCGCATGCAGAGAGTGGTGATCAATGGCACAATGTCCACCTGGANAGATTTAGACTGGATGTTAGGATGAAGTTCTTTGCAGTGAGGGTGACGAGACACTGGCACAGGTTGCCCAGGGAGGTTGTGGCTGCTCCCTCCCTGGAGGTGTTCAAAACCATGTTGAATGAGGCCTTAAGTGACCTGTTCTAGTTGGTGGTGTCCCTGCCTATGGCAGGTGGTGGTCCCTTCCAACCTCAACCATTCTATGATTCTATGATTCTATAAATTAGTTGAATGTTTCTTTATGTGGAGTGTTACACTGTTTTGGAAAAAAAAAAAAAAGTCATCGCAAAGGTGGAATATTTCAGCCACTGTTTTAAGATGTGTATTATTAATTTGGGAGAGATTCTTCTTGGTAGCACTGACAAAGCTAGCACGTACATGAACAAACCACAGTCCATCTTTAAATCAACTATTTGGTCCAAAAGGATGTTTCAGAATCTCATGAAAATTTATAATCAGTATGTCTGTGGTGTTCACCTTAGATACATTATCCTTTTCTCAATATTAGCTTTCTTATCCTTATCTTCTTTATCTCCTCATCAGTGTATGGGTAAGACTACTCCTCAGTCCATTTTTGATAAGGTTAAGTAACCTTACTGTGAACACATGGGTGTTTGATTAATGATAAGTGATAAAACATCTATAAGACCTTCAATAAAGAATAGACAAGGAGTTTTGCACAAGATAATGTTCTGTTTCTGAAGATCCTTTTCATCCTGTATATATGAAATTCTTTCACAGAAGGATCAATATGCTGATTTAAACTAGAAAATTGATTTGTTGTTATAAGGAATAAAATCATGCCACTGATAGTCTGTTCTCCCATCTGCCCACATCAATTTCAAAAATTCAGTAGAAACCTTGTAAAAGAGATACTTGCAATGGAAAAAAAACAAATTTTAACCTAACCAGAAAAAATGCCAAGTGTCATTATAAGTCTACAGGCTTCAGCCTAGGGAAAAGAAGGATTTTTTTTGGGCTGCATATATAAGTATCAGTGGTAAGAACTTCTCAAGGACCTCTCAGTGATCATATATGGTTCTTTTTAATGGTATTTCAGAATATACAAGGGATTCATACCTAGGTTGGAAAAATTACTGTTACTACAGACTCTACCAAATTGCATAATTTTAAAACTATTTTCNCAAAAGTCAACAAAAAATCCAAACAAAACAAAAAAAATCCAACCAAGCAAAACCACAAACAAATGAAAAAAAATCCCCTCCCTCCCCCCCAAAAAACTACAGACACAAAAAATATAGATACCTCAAAAATAAACACCTCAACCTCTAAACAAACAAACTGGCATATCATTTTTAAATATCAGATTTGAGTGTGTCAGCACAAGTATCTCCAATTATAAACATTCTCTGGCCCCGGGAATCAGGGTGGGTAGCAGAAGGCATAGGTGGACATATACACCTGCAAAACAACAAAACAGGGCTCAAAATCTGAGTAGTTTGCACATAAACATCCATGGCCAGAAGGAAAAAAAGGAGTGCAGTGTACATTCACAGATCTGCAGCATCACTGGGGTCACAGAAATGTAGTAGGATAGCCTGCATGACCAGAATATGGCAATGGATGTGTACAAGCCATTCAAACAGGGAGGAAGGGATAGCAGGAGGGAAACAATCAACTTTGTGAAGGATATCAAGAGGGAAATGATCAACTTTGTGAAGGAGCAGTTTTGATGTATGGAGGTCCTCTACAGGATAGGCAACAGGTGGGTCAAAACAAGTGGTTGAAAGCCAGAGAAGAGGGCAGGAAAACAGCTCAGGACTCTGTTACTTTGAGGAGAGAAGCATATGGAACTTCTTTAAATAACATAATGGAGCCTCTCATCACTGCCTCTAGTTCTCCTGGGGATCTTCACACTCCTGGACACCAACTGAAAGGGAAACATGAGAGACATGAACCATCCAAAAGACTTCTGAATATTGTCAAGAATAAGAGAGAGATGCTGGATGAAACAGCCTAAGGTGGATATCTCTCTGGATATACTCACTAACAAGAAAGAAGTGACCAGAGCAGTGATAATCTACAGCAACCTTGATGGCGAGGAATCTGAAATAAAGATGATCAAAATCCTGTGGGGATTGTGAAAGAGAAGTAGTTAAGCACAGATCCAAGATCTGAAGCGAGTGGTGTTAGGGTTGCTCAGAAAACTTGCCAGAAAGGGTCCCATAGGAGGCAGCTCTGAAAGGCAAAGGAGATCAGGAACTTTAGCAGACTTTTAAGGACTGCGTCCTCCAGGTTCACGAACATCCCAATGCTCACAAAAACAAGTAAATACATTAAGACATCAGCATAAGACTAATGAAGGGTCTCCAATTCAAAAACACACAAAAGGAAGAAATGACAGACTGAAGAGTGAATTCTCATTGCTCAGTAATGCAGGGATGATGACAGGAAAGCTGCAGTTCAGCTGGAGTTTTGCAATGCAGTGTCCAGGGCAACGAGGAGGGTATCTCTGGCTGCTTTAGTAATAAAAGTGTGAACAAGGGAAAATAAATGTGGGTCCATTGCTGGAAGGGATGTACATTTTCGTAGTAGTAGACCACAAAAGACTGTACCACCTTTGTCCTCAGTGAAAGAGTCCAAGAAAAAGGAAAAGATCATAGGTGGGTGAGAGTTAAGTCAAGCACTCAGATGTGAGATTCTAACTTGCACAAGTATTAACATTTTTGGGCTACAAACTGGAACTCAGAAGGTTTCATCTCAACATGAGGAGAAACCTCTTTGCAGTGAGGGTGACAGAGCACTGGAACAGTCTGCCCAGAGAGGTTGTGGAGTCTCCTTCTCTGAAGAATTTCAAAACTTGCCTGGATGCATTCCTGAGTGAACTACCCTAGGGGATCCTGCCTTGGCAGGGGGGTTGGACCTGATGATCTCTGGAGGTCCTTTCCAATCTCTAATGTTCTGTGATTCTGTGATTCTGTCTTAACATCATAACAGGCCACATCCATTGTGATGAGATGTGGCTGATGTCCTTGCAATGCCATTCTTTGTCATCTTTGACTGATCATGGATTTGGGAGAGATTTCGAAGATCAGAGAAAGGCTGTTAGTTATACCCACATTCAGAAAGGAAAAAGAGATGATACAAAGATCTACAGTTGTAGTGGTTTGAATCAGAACGAAACAGGTCAAACTAAACCAGTGAGTTAATCTGGTAATTTTTCCAACACGGAAGTGAGGGAAAAGTAATTCTCAAAAACTTGAGAAAAAGAAAGAAAAAATAAAAAGGTGAGACAAAAATAGAGTTTACTGAGTGAAATCACAGAATCACAGCATCACAGATTGCTTTGAACCCAGCCTCCCATTGACGCTTGGTAAAATCATGGATTGAGCACCCTTGAAGTCCATTTCCAGGCACATGGAGTAGTGGTAGACTGAGAACAATCAGCATGAATTTTCTAAAGGTTAATAATACTTGCACAATGTGATGAAAAGAGACCAGTGAATATTATTTACCCTTATTTCAGCAGTGCTGTCAACACTTCCAAGTAATACAATGTCTTATATCTAACTTAGAGTGTTAAAGTATGGATAAGCTAACAACCAAACAGGTGAAAAACTGCTTGAATGCAAGATGCTTGCAGGGTGGCTGTTAGTGTGTTGTAGTGCTTAGGGATGTGTTTTAGTGGTAGTAGTTTAACAGTAGTGGTAAAATTCTGAGCTCTAGGCATGCAGATGGACTTGATGATCTTGAAGGTCTCTTTTAACCTCAACAGTTCTATGATTCTGTAATTCTATAATTCTATTTATCTGGAGAGCAGTAACAAGTGTAACTTGGCTGTATACTGAGGCCTGTCCTGTCAAACACGTGTGTCAGTGACTTGTAATAGGGGATATTGCAGATGACACCAAGCAGGGGAACCAGTTGATGCATGCAAGAGCAGGATCCGGGGAGATAAGAATGATGTCCTATACTCACACCACGAGGCCTCTTCCAGGGACCACACCCCATCTTGTGTTCTGCAGAGAAGAGACATCAAGTAACCAGAGGATGACAGAGAGAGTCATTGGGCTGACAGGCCTGGAACACTCGTCTTGCAAGAAGGAAACTGTAGAGCTGAGACAGGTTCAGCCTGGAGCAGAACTGGCTTTTGGGAAACTAGCAGCACACCACCACTTAAGATGCAAGAACTGAGGGGACAGGGCAGGGATGTTCCTGCCTCTTGATTGGCAGAAGGGCAAAGTACAGCATCATCAGCTGAAACTAGAGACACTTAGGCTGGATGTAAGAAGAAATCTTTCTGCAGTGAGGACCAGCAGGCAGTAGAGCAGATTGCTCACCTTGAGAATTTTTCAAAGGCTTATTAGACAAAGTCATGAGCAATCTTGTCTGATTTGCAGCACCACCTTACTTCTTTGAGAAAATGGCTGAAAGACAAGCTTGCCTCAAGGATCCTTCTAATCTGAATTATGCAATGAATCTATGATGATTAAATACAAGTCAGAAGTGTTCTCAGGTGGTCAAGAAGGCCAATGGCATCCTAGCTTATCTTAAAAACACTGTGACCAGCAGGACCAGAGAGGTGATCATCCCCCTGTACTTAGCACTGGTAAAGACACATCTTGAATACTGTGTTCAGTTCTGGGCCTTTCACTATAAGAAGTATGTAGAAGTGATAAAGTGTTTCCAGAGAAGGGCAACAAGGCTTGTGAAGGGCCTAGAGCATATGTCCTAGGAGGATTAGCTGAGGAAGCTGGAGTTGTTCAGTCTAGAGATGAGGAGGCTGAGTAGAGACCTTGTCGCTCTCTACAACTACTTGAAAGGAGCTTGGAGTGAGGAGGGCAACGGTCTCTTCTCCCTGGTGGCAAATGACAGGGCTAGAGGAAATGGTTACAAGCTGTGCCAGGAGAGTTTCAGGTAGATATTGGGAAGTATTTTGTCATTGAAAGGGTTATCAAACATTGGAATGGTCTGCCCAGGGTGGTGGTAGAACGAAGTAGTCACCATCCTTGGAAGTGTTTAAACAGCATGGTGACCTGGTGTTTAGGGACATGGTTTACAGGTGACATTGATGGTCAAGGGCTAGAGTAGATGACCTTCAATGTCTTTTCCAACCAAAGATATTCTTTGATTCTTTGATTGATGCTCATAAGCATGACATAGGAAAGGCTTAACAATTCAATAACTTCAGTCATTTATCTAAAAAAAAAAAAAATCTGCCTATAGTTTATCTTCTTTAGGATATGCATATGCATATGAAGAATCTCTTATTTAACTTCTCATCAGTACTCAGATAAAACCACAGATTCTTGGGAAAATCCTGAGAGCAGAAATGTGAACTTAAGTTTCCATGCTTACTATAAAGACAATGAAGTATCCAATTTACTCTCAGCTGATGTCACTGAAATTGCAGTGATACTAATCCAGCTTTTGACAAGGCTAAGACTTGTGTCTTACTTCTGGGTAAGAAGAATCTAAAATGAACTTATGTAGTTAATAATGAAAAAGACAATGAGAGGTTGTGCAAGTTAAATTTGCAGGATCTAGCTCTGAATTCAGATATTTACCACAACTTCAAAGAAGTTTCTCATTCAACAACTTTCTTTGACTCTTCAGAGCTGTCACTCTTTTTAAAAACAAATGGGTGTTACTGTGCAATATTTTCCCATGACTCCCTAAACTTCACAGTAGACAAGTACAGCAATAATTAATGTAATGCTAAATTATATTTATTGTGAATGTGAAGGATGACATTTATTGTCTCTTCTAAAAAAAGGCAGATCCAAGTAAACTACTGAAACAGACGTGTCCCACAAGACTATTCCCCTTTGTTGTGGCCCAGATTTCATAAAGCATGTGTCTTCCTTCTCAAACTGAGTTATTTCCGTGTCTCTATTTGGTTGTGCCTGAAAAATCAGAGACAAAACTTCCTTTCTTGTTGCAACCCAGTACACTTGAGTTTTGGTGTTACTAAGGCTTATACTGGCAGAGTAGGGTCTCAAGACACCTCTGGCCTTGTCTTGACCTCATCTGGATTAGCTTTTTTTCAGCTGAGACAGCAGCTGTCAAGCAGTCAGATAACTATGAACTAGATTTGGTTTCATTTTTACTTCATTTATAATCATAATAAGCAGATATTCTGGATGGACTGAATTGTCCATGGCTGTAGACAGAAACGTTGCCTGGAAAAGTACAGAGATAGGACCAGAGGGATCAGCATTAACCATAAATCACAATGATCACCAAAGTGGTACAGCCTCATGTATTTCAGGTAAATCCAGTTTCGTAAATGACAAACAGAAACAGGAAGATCAAACAAGTGGGAATGAAAGATGGAACCAATAGAAAAAGATAGAAACGAAAACAAACAAACAAGCAAAAAGTCTAAGCGGATTTTGCTAAGGAACTGAAAAGAATAAGCACAAGACTGAGAAGAACTCCCTATCAACACATCTCAGTGAGGATTGCAGGATGCTGACAACATACCACAGCCCTCCAAAGTTAGCCCAATTCACATTGCACCCATGGACATCTATAACCTGAGGAGAATTTGAAAGGAAAGTGAAGCATCAGGAAGATGGACTATATCTTAAGAAAGTTTTCTCTGCATTAGTTTTTAACTGTATTGTTGCTATAGATAATTGTTCTCTGTTAAATAATTTAGTCTTTGAATGTCCTTATTTCTGCTTAAGTTTTGCTGTCTTGCCCTTCCAGCAGGTATAGGAGTTGTTGAAGTCACCCATGTGGACTAGGGCCTGTGAGTATGAGGCTTCTTAGAGTTATTCCAGAAAAGACTCCGTGTACATCTTCTATCTGATCAAGATATCTACAACAGCATCCTCATTGATGTGCCAAATAATCTCTACCCCAAATATCTTGGCTGACTCCTGACTTACCCCAGGGCAGAGCTCCATGTGGTTCACGGGGTCTGTCACATAGAGGGTCAGCACTTTCTCATCACATTCACAGACGGTCCTTCCTAAGAAGCCTGTGTCCCTCCCTTACAGGACTGTAACCACGAGAGATGTCATTACTTAGCTCTGTGACCTTAATGAGGTCAAGGCCTTGTAACTGCACAGAGACTTCTCACATCTATTTATTGGCCATGCTGGGTGCATTGGTGCAGGGGTATGCAGGGCATAACAACATCCAAGCATGTTGTTACCCTATAAGGTTGAGAGCCTTCTCCATAAGGCCGCTCTCTAGCAACATTGTTCTTTAAGTGCCTATGCTTGAAAGGACTCCATTTCAGATGTGTTTTAATGATTGTTACGTCTTTTCTGTCACTATTCTCTGAACACTTGGGCTACCCATACTGTTCCCAGATTCCTTTAAGCCCTTTATGGACTCGCTCTCTCTCTCGTTATTCCTGGTTTAAGGCTCTCCTCTACCCTAGTGGCCAGATTGTTGGCAAAGATACTTGTTATGATTAATATCTGAATATGAATTATGACTACTATTTTTTTCTGGTATGAATATTAATTGTTGTTTATTAATATTCAAAATCCACAGGATCATGTAATTTCATTTGGCTTCTCAGTCAACAGCAAGTATTTACATAAAGGGTATTTACATATAAATGCAGAATTAAACAGTCTAAGCAGTCAGAACTTGGAAAATGCAGCCCAGACAGCCAACCGAGTCCTGGGCTGCATCAAGAGCAGCGTGGCCAGCAGGGCAAGGGAGGGGATACTGCCCCTTTGCTCTCATCAGACCCCATCTGGAGTACTGTGTGCAGTTTTGGAGTCCCCAGCACAGGAAGGACATGGAA
>WBNM01019181.1:93170-150339 GCA_013399055.1 Ramphastos sulfuratus | reverse complement strand
CTCTCTTGAATTGAGGGTCCCAGTCCCTTCGCTGCATAGATCGTTTTCCCAGGCACATCTCTGAAACCCTCCTCTTCTCTGTCCAGGTCAGACCCTAGGTGCTTGTACTCTGCAAGATTGGTTAGGTGAGAAAGTGCCAGGAAACAAATCTGGTTAAGGCCAAGACATTAGCTCTCACGTCCAGTCAAGGGGGCTTCAGCTGCAAAGGCTGCTTAACCACTTCAAGGAGCGCTTGAAGTGACAGCTGCAGCTCCAGGTATGTGGCTGAGACACTATGATGGCAGCTGCAGGTAAAGGCTCTGGCATAGACCTCTCAACTCTATTTGAGGTTAAGGTAAATGCCCCTCTATTGAGTCCATTCTCTGTGACTGGGTGATACTAATGCATAAAACTAACTTGAAGCAAGAGCAGTAGATTATTTCCTATGAAAAGAGAGATGTAAAAGCTGGATGCACTATGTGGGGTGACATACCTCCTGAGCCAGGTTTTTCTTTACCAGCTTGCAGCTGAGATAGGTTAATTTCAGTATCCTACAAGAAAGCTGTTAATTCTCCCCACAGGTGATTTTGCTTGGTGTCCTCTGAATAAGGAGATAAAACTCCTTGAGAGGAACAGTCCATCTATCCGCACAATATACTAGAAAATCTGTTTAGACTTTCTTTAATTTGCCTGTCTTGGGGTATGAGATGAGCAGCAGAGTAGATGGAGTGCTGAGGAAGCAAAGAAGTGTGTCTGCCCTGCATTTGTCTTTGGAAAAGAAGAAGGCCTATCATGGGGGTTACAGCAGGAGGCAGCTTTGGATGTTGTACTCAAAGAACATCCCTTGTTGAGGAAAAAAGGAGTGTGCCTGCTTGGGAGCAAAGATGAGAGAGCTGAAAAATGACCTTCAGGTGGATGTCTCAAGTTATTTGACCAAGTCATGTTCTGATTATTAGTAGTGTTGAAGTGAGTTAAAGGGACTGAACTGTAGCTCTCCATCCAGCTATGGATTTTTATATCCAGTGAAGGTGAAACCTGTTTTACCACCTGACTAATAAAAATTTGAAGGCTAGCTGCTTTTTTTTTTTAATTTAATATAACTGGAAGGCAGCTTGTGAGGTATTAAAAGCAAGTCTTCCAGTAGCAGCTGATGTTCCAGAGGTTGCTATGGATGTTGCCCTCACTAGTAAAAAAGGCACTACACCGCTTTCATTTCTACCTTTTTGTTGCATTCCCTTTACTGCACCGGACTGAGTAGATTACTCTGCACCTTAGTATTTCAGCCAACCTGACAAGTCCCTGAGTCGTGTAGTTCTGCCTTGATAAACTTCCTGCAGTTCTTTCAAAGCACCACTTGGGTGACTTTTTGTTTGTAATGGAGTCAACCTGTGCTATAGCATTCAGTTTAAGAAAGATAGATTCCCTTCTCCCCAACGTATTGGACTTTTGGTAAACACTTGATGCTAAGGAGGTTACACCAGTCCTGTTAGTGCAATATCTTTCACCTGTCAGTATGATTTTTAATCTAATTTAAAGCATTTAATTGGAAGATTTTTAATGCATTTCATTATGAGCGTGCTAGTGTCGAAAGCACAATTTGCATACCACTGACTGGGGATGATTAATTACTTTAAGGTTCATAACATCTGCATCTTTGAAACAGCAGTGGTAGCTACTTCCCACCCACTCGCGTTTAGGGCTGTGGGGAGAAGTTTGCACAGCACTGGGTAGCTTCAGCTTGTAGAACAGGAGGTATCCATTTCACCTGAGGAAATTCACCCTGAAGGTAAAGCACTGAGTCAGGACACCCTAGGCCTGTGTTCCGTTCTGAGCTGCCCCCAAATTTAGACAAACCCGTGGAAGTTTTGAGTATAATGATAGGTAGTGGGACCTTGGTAGCCTTTCCTTATCTCCTGTGCTTCAACAATCTGCAAAAGTGGAGTGGTACCAGAATAGTGGCACAGCATCGTGTTGCTGTTCTTTATGGTAGGATGTTTTAGCCATGCAATCCTTTGAGATTGAAGTTGGAAAGGGAAATATGTTTTTGACAGTTCGGGCTCAGAAAGTATTTAAATAGAAATAGTTGCTTTGTCATTGGGTGTTGATCTAACGGCTTCAAGATCAAGTACACTTCAGCCTTGCTCTGAGAGAAAGGTTACAACCTGACCCAGTTGGGCAGTTCTAGCAAGCAATCTTATTTGATACTGAAGTGATCCCAAAACAGAACTAGGACAAATTTGTTTAAAGGATGCATCCTGGCCACAGTCTGCATGATGATGTAATTTGGCGGTTGGGCAATGCCAAGCAGTAGAAGGCAAGCAGTTTGGGACAGAAAGCAAGGGAAAAATACAAGATGTGGCCAAAGCTAGAAATCCTGCTGGGATAGCCATAAGGAACTGGCAGAGAATAATGTTGTGAGGTGTTTGTTTTGTCCAATGACATCTTTCTAAAGTCATGACTTAAATTAAAAGTAGAGGTTTATGTGTAGGGTGTCGTTGGTCTGCTTACATCTTCTCTATTGTGGCCTGCAGTCAGAGTATGTGGGATTTCTTCCACCCACTGATGGAGCGAGAGAGTTCATATAACTGATGTGGTCCAGAACTGCTCAGCAGCTAAGGAACACTTGCAGTTGCATCTGGAAATAATAGTTGGTTCTTGCTATACTGTATAGTCTGTTAGGCCATGTGCTCCTTCTGTTTTAAAATATCTTTAACACTCTTGTTCATATTGTGGGACCTTTTGACACCAGTCTGCACCTCTCTCTCAAGGAAGGATGCTTTTATTCTGTGGTGTGTGTATGACCTTGTTTAGAAAACCAGGTGCTGAGGTTGTGAGGAAGGGTTGTATTAAGCAGCTATCAAAAGTTCCAAGACAAACATTGCAATTAGCTTCTGCGCTCTTCCCTTTCATGCTTCTGCTGTTCCCATTCTAGTGGATCTCTTGAGCTGCTGATGCTTTGGGTGACTCCTTTTGGAAATGAATCCTGTGCTAATAGCTTTGGCTGGGCCTGATCCACAGACACGTTTGAGATATTCATGTTTGTTTCGTACCTCGCTAATTAACGTATAACTTAGTGGTAGAACAGCAGGAAAGCTGCATTTGCTGACACTTCATGATATAATGATTTAATTCTTCGTGACACATTCCTGCTGAGTGTCAAAGCTGATAACTCTAATCTCTGTCCCTAGCTCCATGTGACGGGAACCTGTTCTAGAGGGCATTTTGCAGGAGCCTGCAAGCTCTTGTAGGTACTTTGTGACCAATTCATGTAAACTGACCTTGTGCATTGCCACTCTTGAGTGTGATTGTGCAGGATTGCCTGCTGCCACGCAGGAATCTGGAGCTGCGCGCTAACAAAGGCACTAACTGATGGCATTCAAATTAAGTAAGGCTTGCCCTGAGAGGAGGGGGGAAAGCATTTGCCAGGCTCAGAGTCATGCGGTTATGTTGATTCAGAGGTGCCTAACCCCACTGCTTGCTTCTGAGGCCTGGGTAGGGATGCAGGTGTGTACAGAGAGGTGGCTGGCTCTACAGCTGCTCTCCAGTGGTTACTCCTTGTGATGCAACCAGCAGAGCTGCTTTCTTATCCAGCATGGACAGTGAATTGCTGTTTACTTTAAACTTTTAGGTGGAATGGTATTCATAAAACAATTTGCAACTCTGCAAATAGAGGAAGGAATGTCACTGTAACAACACTTTGGGGGCTCTGTTGCCTTCCGGCTCTGAAATTTGCCGTTTGAAAGCTGCGCAGACTGCCGAATGGCAGATCAGGTATTGATATTGCCCCCTTGATATTAGGCACTCAAAGCCTGAGTTGCTGAAATGTCTGTATTTCATAGGCAGTAGGGTAACCATGTGCTAAGCAACCAGTGACTTGAGGGAAATAAGAGGAGTGCAAGTCTCTCTGCATGTGCAGCATGTCTCTGAACATGCTGCAGAGTCTGAAATAAATGCCTAGGTTGGTTTGTTTTTTCCCAGTGTGCAAGCCGTAATGCATGTCTGAGTGCATTGCTCACAAAAAGAAGCTATTACTATTTGACTGAGCATCTGTCAGAGGCTTCTTTTGCATCCTAAGTTGTCTGGCAAAGCTTGAGTCCAGTTTTCTCCCAATATCCTATGGATTTTGTGAATGTGCAAGGCATGCATTAAGACAGCAATGTTATACTGAAAATAACCACTTTGACACAGGTATGTAACTAAAAAGAATTACTATTTCTGTGCAGTTATTTTAATTATCTTGGGGAGGGATTCATGTGTGCTGTATATGCACATAACAACACTATTTGCATGTTGCCAGACCTGCAGTGTTGCTATGGATGTCAAAGTTAAGAAAAAAATTATTTTGATATCCTCAAACCTAACTTCTGCTTCTGGAAATATAGGACACTACTGAGTTACTTCAAAAACTAGGCAGTACCTCTCACTCCTTCATGCAAGCTGCACACAGAAGGTTTAGAATCATCTTTTTATCTAAGCTGCTTCTTAACAATGCAAGTAAAGAAATTGGTGTCTAAAAATGTGCACTTAAGGTGAGACCAGCTTTGTAAGGCATCGCTTGTGTGTATGAATCACTCTATTGTGCTGGTAGTGTTTGTCACTCTTGAGTTCTCAGGTACTTTAACTAACCCTTTCTTTGCCTTGAAATGTGCATGTGCCTTTATTTTATTCTAGCACCTGTCTTACTTTGCCCCCAAAAAACAATTTAGGTGGCAAGGGCAGTGATGACAGTGCTTTGGAGTGTGGGAGAGCGCTGTTGAGAAGTGATAGAACCAAGGTTTGCAGGTGGATGTCTCATTCCTTCCTAGCAGAGCTGTTCCACTGCAACAGGCTCCTCTGGGCCAAGGCCAGCTCTGCTCTGCGAGGGTTGTAGGAGTCCTGTGGAAGAGATTTTTGTTTGAGGGAGACAGGAGTCGGGGAGACAAATGAACAAAATCTCCAGCCCCACAGCATGTTGATAGACCTCCTGTTGTTCTTAATTCACATCTGTAAATGGCTCTAGTTTCCGCTGTTCTGCACCAAGACAATAACAAATAACAATCCCTAGTGTTTATATAGCAATTCACAATCTTCAGAGTGTTCCACATGCATTAACTAATTCAGCTGAGATGCAAATATTCTGTGAGTAAGGCTACTCTTCTTGCCACCCAGAGGACGCTTTCATTACAGATGGGACAAGGCTTTTCTTTTTCCTCTTAACTGGATCCATTGGCAGGAATGTTCTATTCAAGGACAGTGCCTTTCTTCATGAAGTTTTCAAGCTTTTGCATTTACCCCTGTTTGCACAGGAGTTGAACTACTCCCAGGTCAAGCCTGGTACTGTTAAGAAAAATATGCAGAAGACTTGCTTGTACATTTTATGCCACAAATATGCAGACCCACACCTAACAGATCTGTAGTGTCAGAAGCTACTGAACTAGCAAACATGCTGATGGATTAAGTGCATCATTCTGTGCTTGCATAAGGCCTTGGGGAAACACCATCTCCAGTGGACCTCAAGGCTCAGGAGGAGAATAAATATCTCACTTCTGACTATGCTGGATCATCAGATTATGTGCTGGAGAGAATTGAGGGTGCTTGGCGGATGGCTTTGGTGCATGTTTGGCTAGATCTTGCACCTGCTAGAGCACTAATCTCTGTTTTGGGGCTGGAGAGAGCCCAACTGAAGGCCTGTTGCCAGGTAAGGGATACCTTTTGAGAGTGATTGAAGACAAGTCCTATTGTGTGTAATCCTGAATGCCAAACATGGAGTAATATGCACATTGGCATGAATCTAGTTAGTCTGGCATTTGACTCGCTTTCTGCCTTGGCGTCTTCTGTATGTGTGTAGAGCTGGCAGGAGGGAGTTTGATGCATCTCTCTCTGTATCTTTAAGCAGGGCAGGATTGATTCTACCTTTTAATTTGTCAGAAGAGCATAACATTGCATTAGGGTGACTAGAAGATAAGCATCATCATTTTCATCAGGGCACATAACTTGAGTTTAGTGAGTATCTTGGAAATAGCGATTTCATAGTTTGCAAACTGGTGCCTGGTACTGCTCAACTACCTACATGCCTTGTAGTTATAACCTTCTTTCTAAACTGCGCAGTTTAGTTATAACCAGGTAGTAGCACTTCTGGACTGCCTCTTTGTCTAACCTTTTGATAACTTTCTTTTTTGAAAGTGATCCCTGCAGGTTTGACCTGAAACCAATAATGAAAGAACTGTGTAGATTAGAATTTTTGTATAAATGGTCGTGTGACCAGGAACACCATTAGCCTCCTAGTGACCTAATTACACAAGGAGATAGCAGTGCACTTTGAGAGCAAAGCTCTCATCCAGCTACAGCTTTCACTTTAGCTAGCAGTGCATGGGAGGAGGACAGCATGCTTCTTGCAGGTGATTTCTCTCTGTGGCTTTGATATCCTCATTTTCTATTTGAAGTTAATGTGCATATTGCTAGGTGGTGTCACTCAAATTGACTGACTGAGCTGCTGTTGCATGTGAAGGTGTCTCCAAGACAGCTAATTTCCTGGTCAAATAACACATTGGCTTCTGCCACGAGACATTTTAAGGGAGCTGGTCAGCTGAAGGGGCAAGATATTTGAACAGTTTATTATTAGCACCGTAGCTGCCAAATACAGCTCAGAGCTGAAGGCTGAAAAATACTTCTGTTAAACAGCTTTCAAAAAAAGAATTGTTTGATTTGATTATCAAACTGATTTGTCAGAGAACTTCTACTGAGTAACAGGAATGAAATTTCTACCTTCACAGTTTGTTTTGCCCAGCTGCTGAATGTGTTCCTATGCCAGAAGTGTAGGGACTTTCTCGCACTTCTATGTTTTGCTGGTTTATGTCCAAACTTTCTGCTGCCTTTNGGGGGGGCAGGGTGGAAGCTGCTTGATGCTGTTTTTGTGAGGCTTTCCAGGTGGCTGCTGCAGTATGGATGTCCTGCACTCCAGCTCCAGAGACCCTGCAGCACTTACTCAGGCTGTAAGGACTGGAGGAATGCAACCAAAACCTGCTTGGTGCAATATTGGGTCTCAAACACTGAGCGTGCTATACTGGGAACACTTGAGGATTTGCAAATGAAAGTGCAGGAGAGACGAGGAGCCATGTCCCTGCCTTGACATCCATCCCATGGCACATCTGAACCTGCATTCTCAGCTAATAACCACTGAGTGGCTAAGCCACCCTCTCTGAGCATGCCTGCATGCACTGGGGAATTTTAGGAATGTGGACTTCAGCACCTTGTAGGGTTGCTGTTGCTTGCCCTCTCACCAAGAGCTGTGCTGGGGTTATGCCTGTGATAAAGAATGCTGCAAACCACCACAATGAGGCTTTAACTGAAGATTTGTTTTCCTAAGATTCAGTTAGAATGACAGGAGAGAGCTGGAGAGAGGCTTTTTCCCTTCCCTGGCATAGGACAGCTTCACTTCTCTCTTTTCACCATCCCCTCTCCCAATCCCTTTGTTTTTAAACCACTAAAACTTCAGTGATTAGGGTATTGAAGAGACTGCAGTTAGTGGTGTATTGCCACAAATTATGGGAGCAATTGATCTAAGGAGGTGAGAGGAGGAAGTCTGTGGGAGGATGGAGCTGGTGTTGCTGATGCCCTGCTGATATCCTCCCCATACTGAAGCAACCCCATCATTAGCCTCCAACTACTGGAATTTTTCTGTTGGAGGATGTGGGAGGCAGAACCCCGTGAGCAGTGTCTGATGTGAATAAGTGTGTCTGGGAGTCCCACCCAAACTCTGTTAGCACCAAGTTCCTGCACATGCAGGCGTTGGGTGCCACACTCACTAACCAGGCAGAGATTGAAGCTATTTGAGGTGCCATGTAACAAGCAGCCTGGACCCAAGTGAGCACCCAGTGTGATTCTTGAGGAGAATGGAGGATGTAAGGCTTTTTTTAGGGTTGTTGCTATACTGTTGTGCACCGAGGAGGAGAATGCTCCAGTTTTGCACTGTAGTTCATCATTGTTCTGCCTTGTTCTTGACCGTTCCTTGGTCCTGTCTGTTTTAACTGGCAGCTATTGGTTGCTTGAGTATTTCTTTTCCCGATTGTGTATCTTCGTATCTAAGTGCTGGACAGAGCTGGTGTTTGAGACAATCCAAGGCTTGTGTTCTCTACAAGATACGCTTAAAATCCTTTGTGGTCACCTTGCAGCAAATATATTTCTGCCCTGCTGATGGTTGGCTTGCGATCTGAAAATGTCTGGATAGGATTTATTATGCTGTGACCATTAAATTTTAAACTGCTTTTAATGGTAGATGTTGAATCACTGCTGTCTGAGTTCTGAGCTCTGTGCCAGATCCCTGAGTTGTCAGGGAGGCACTCCCTCTGCCAGCGACCTTTGGTTTCTGAGAAGGACGACAGCAAGTTACAGGGCTGTTCACAGGACAAGGAAGCAGTAGTTTGGAGAAGGACCTGTGTGCTGGCCAGCTTCCAGCATCTGTCTGGCTCTAGAGAGCAGGGCCAGGCAGACTTGGTACAGCTGTGGTGTGAACTGGAGATGTTTGTATTGATGTCTAGGTGCTGACACTCGACTGGGACACTGATTGAGTGGCTCTGCTCCTGGCTTTGTTTATCCCTGATTGAAACATCTTTGAAGCAGCAAGAAAACTGAAATTCAGTGTTTCAATACTGTGCTGCTTACAACAAGCTGGGTTTTTGGGGTTTTTTTTGGCCATGTCTAATAAATACTGAACTGTTCTGATTTGTTACTCAGTGTGCCTTTGTCCCATGCTGCTGGGAACCTCTCTCTGATTGGGCTTGGTGATCTTGGAGGTCTTTTCCAACCAGAACAATTACAGAATCACAGAACCTTAGAGGTTGGAAGGGACCTCCAGAGATCGAGTCCAACCCCCCTGCCAAAGCAGAATTCCCCAGGGTAGTTCACACAGGAGTGCATCCAGGTGGGCTTTGAAAGTCTCCAGGGAAGGAGACTCCACAACCTCTCTGGGCAGCCTGCTCCAGGGCTCTGTCACTGTAAAGAAGCTTCTCCTTATGTTGAGGTGAAACCTTCTATTTTTAAGTTGTATCTGTTGCTCCTTGTCTTACTGCTGCTCGCAACCAAAAAGAGATTGGCCCCGTCCACTTGACACCCACCTCTCACATATTTGTACACACTGATCAGATCTCCTCTCAGTCATCTTTTCTCCAGACTAGGCAGCCCCAGGGCTCTCAGTCTCTCTTCGTAGGGGAGATGCTCAAGTCTCCCATCCTCATGGCTCTCCACTGGACTCTTTCCAGCAGATCCCTCTCTCTCCTGAATTGGGGAGCCTGAAATTGGACACAGTATTCCAGGTGCAGTCTCATTAGGGCAGAGTAGAGCCAGAGAAGAATCTCTATTCTCTAATTTCTCTTGAGACTGATGGAACATAGCCATAAAGTCCTGTGACTCAGTGTGCAATGCAGGCTGCTTCTTTGAGGGTGACAGGACATGCACGCTCTTCTAGCTGAAACTCTTGTCTGTCGCCTTTGCCTGGAGAGCACTTAAAAGCACTAAACCAGAAGCCAATGTTTCTCAAACCACATAATAGCCTTAAAGGCTTTTTCAGCTACTTGCAAAGACAGCTCTGGTAGGTAGGCAGTAGATGACTTTGTTGTCAAGAGGAGGAAGATGCCACCTTCTGTGTTGGGTGCGTTTGCAGGGGTGGCACAGTCACCCAGAGCTTCCCATTATCAAGCTTATGCATTTCATACTGCTCTTATCTTCCCACAGTAGCCTAGCAGAGGGCTTTCCTTTTCATCAACAGGAGTACTATTTAGTGTGGTTTTCTTTCTTTATCCCAAAGCTGGACATCATACAAAATAGTCACAGAATCACAGAATTAACCAGATTGGAAAAGTCTTCTGAGATCATTTGAGTCCAACCTATCACCTAACCCTTCTAATTAACTAAACCATGGCACTAAGTGCCTCATCCTAGCTAGCACTAGGCTGGTGAGAAGTAATTGAGATCAGAATGTCTGGAGCAAGGCTGCATAATATTACAGGATGCTGCAGCAGAGGTTTCCAGAGCTTGTGCTTGGCTAAAGGAGGATGGCCCCAGTACTCCACATGGTGTTTAAAACCCCTGTTCGTAGCAGTGTTGGCACTGAAAGCAACTGGAAGC
Organism: Ramphastos sulfuratus; assembly: GCA_013399055.1. Lineage (NCBI taxonomy): Eukaryota > Metazoa > Chordata > Aves > Piciformes > Ramphastidae > Ramphastos > Ramphastos sulfuratus. The sequence continues at coordinate 140,259 of WBNM01019181.1, read as the reverse complement.
AAAGCTCTGGACCGGAGTAGCCAGGAGCTTAAAAGTGTCTTATATTTGATAATTTTCCTCTCTGCCTCTGGGGTTATTTCTCTTTGCCTGCAGTGGGACGGGCAGGCTATCAGCAGCAGAGATTGGGGAAGCTGAAGCAGGGGTTTAAGCAAAAGTGCTTTCAGGCAGAATGCTGTCCCCAAGTGGGTCTGCCTGTCTCAAGATAAATGGAGACTCTGACTTTTTCTCTCACACCTGTAAAGTTTGAGCAGACTTCTTTAATGGCACTGCCGTATGGCTTCTTCCCATATTAGAACAGAAAGTGCTGACTGTGGACATCCCAGTGTGCGTGCGTCTGTCTGTCTGGACCTGTCCCATCAATTAAACAGCAGCTGACGTCATATTTGAAGGTCAGCTGTTTTATAACCTAATATTACCATTTTTTTCTCTCCCTCTGGGTTTATTATCTCCCTCCAACCTGCAGCTCAGCACCATCTGGTGCAGGCACACAAGGGAGAAAGATTAGAGGAAAGTAAAGCAGCTTTGTTCACTTCTCCCATTGCTTCCAGTGCACAGAGGAGTCAGTAGTCTCCTGCAGTATTGAATTTTAAGTGTTAGCTGTCTAAAGGAAGGAGAAATAGTCTGTGTCTGTCAGTAAGTGTCTCATGATTCCTGAGGGACCTACTCTGGCCACAGAGAGCACTTTGCTACATTTTATTTTATATCCAAATAGCTTTGATTTTTTTTTTTTTTTTTAATGACTTGTTTTTCCCAGCACCCACATTTTCTTTTCCAGTAAACTGCCAGAATCTCTCCTAAATAAGGTGTGTCTACACAGTGCTAATCAGTACTGTGGTCTGCTTTGGTAGTGAAGTGCCGTGAACACCTGAAATGCTGCGTTTACACCTGACAGAGCCACCAGACTGATGTACCACAAGCATGTTCTGTCACACAGGGAGATCTTCATCTTCCCTGGTGGCATCTGCCTGCACAGAACAAGGAGATGCATATTTACTTGTCCAACCTCAGCCTATGATGAAAACACACCAGTTGTTGGTATTTTATAGTCAGGGTTGAATTTGCACTCAAGTTTTACCCTCTCTCCCATCCTCCCTCCTGCTTTTTCTCCATCTGGAGGTGTGATTGCTCTCTCTCCAAACTGCATGACGATTATTTTCTCTAGAACCAAAGCTTTACCTTTTCCAGTAATAAAATTATAATAATTCAGAACATTAGGGGTTGGAAGGGACCTTGAAAGATCATCCGGTCCAACCCCCTTGCCAGGGCAGGATCACCTAGAGCAAGTCACACAGGGATGCATCCAGGTAGGTTTTGAATGTCTCCAGAGCAGGAGACTCCACAATGTCTCTGGGCAGCCTGTTTCAGGGGTCTGTCACCCTCACAGTGAAAAAGCTTTTCCTTATGTTCATGTGGAACCTCCTGTGCTCCAGCTTGCCCCCATTGCCCCTTGACCTATCATTGGGCATCACTGAGCAGAGCCTGGCTCCATCCTCCTGACACTGCCCTGCACATCTTTATCAACATGAGTGAGGTCACCTCTCAGTCCTCTCCTCTACAAGCTCAAGAACCCCAGCTCCCTCAGCCTGTCCTCAGCAGGGAGATGTTCCACTGCCTGCAGCAGTGGCTGTGTGCTGGACTCTTTCAAGCAGTTCCCTGAGGTCCTTGAACTGACAGACCCAGAGCTGGACACAGTAGTCCAGATGTGGCCTGACCAGGGCAGAGCAGAGAGAGAGGAGATCCTCTCTTGACATACTGACTACTTCCCTTCTAATACAGCCTAGGATACCACTGACCACCTTGGATGCTGCTGGCTTATGGTCACCCTTCTACCCATGAAGACTCCCCAGTCCCTCTCTTCCACTCAGTCCCTATCTGTTAGGCCACCAAGATTACTTGCAAACTAATGTCTTGTTGCTTCTCTTTGCTTCAGTGTTGCAAATCTTTGGGTTCAGGTATTTTGAAGCAGAATGTCTCTAGCCATAAATAACCATTGTATGTAGCTGTTGGGAAAGGGGGCTGGTTGGATGTGAACACACAAGATGAGTTATGAAAGCATTTGACTGTGATTCATGATATGTACATGCTTCTGTATCATAAGCTATATAATGTGCATGTAGGCTTTGTTTTTTTGGTCTGCCTTTTCTTTGTTGCCGTGTAGCATTCTTCTAAACTGATTCTGTCAGGTCAAGGGCACTTGGTACAAGCTTCTAAATCCTGGACAAAGGGGAAGCTTGGAGGCCTTTGAGAAAGTTTGCGTTTTTTGTTTAGTTTTTAAAGAAAAAAATGAACTAAGTTTCTATCCCCTCCCATTACAGAAATCATCTTGAAGTAACAGCAGTAGCTATGCAGAGGAGGAAGATTTCTTTAGAAACAAGGAGAGGGAGTTCAGGGTTTTCCAGTGTTTTAGATTTAACTGCAACTTGTAACAGCATATGTGAAAGGAGACAAACACTTTGCTCTTTGTAATGCAGTTCTGACGCTGTAATATTTAAGGATAGTATTGGGCTTTCTCCTCTTTTAGATCAGTGTAATGTACACTGTGTCTGCAGGATTTCATTTGGCCTTCCCTAGCCTCAGCTTCTTGATTTATACAAGGTTCTTCCTAGGAATGTTCTATAGTAGGTGGAGCAATGGTTCCTCCCTTTCCTGACAGGTTTGTAGGCTTGTAAAGTGTGCAGTTCCAATTAGTGAGACAAACTGAAGTCTCTGCATGAGTGAAGAGTTGAAAAGCCTATTGACCTCTGCTGGGTGCATCTCAGTTCTCAACGTGAAACTCTTCTGCTTGAAAATGCTACTGTCGATTCTTACCTGCACCTCAAAAAAACAATTGTCTTGTGTCCTCTTAATTGCCTGCAAAGGTGTTTGCTCTCTCTCTAAGTTCTGTTTTTAAAACCATTCTTGAAGTGATTTTGATCTCGAAGGCCACAGCAGTTCACAGCACATTTTGCTTCCTGTCCAGACTGGCTCAGTTTCCTCCATACCTTAGCACTTCCTAAGGAAAATCCTCTCCTCTTTGTGCTATCTCGTCCTAAGGGAAGACTGGATCTAATAGATACTGAAATGAGGCTTGAGGAGGGAGGAGGAAAGCAAATCATAGAGTTGCAGAACGTTACGGGTTGGAAGGGACCTTGAAAGATCATCTAGTCCAACTCCTCTGACAGAGCAGGGTCATCTAAGGCAGGTCACACAGGAACGTGGCCAGGTGGATTTTGAATGTCTGTAGAGAAGGAGACTGCACAACCTCTCTGGGCAGCCTGTGCCAGTGTTTTGTCACCCTCAGAGTTAAAAAGTTTCCCCTTATGCTTGTGTGGCACCTCCTGTGCTCCAGCTTGCACCCATTACCCTTTGTCCTATCACTGGGTAGAGCCTGGCTCCATCCTCCTGACACTGCCCTTCACATCTTTATCAACATGAATGAGGGCAGCCCTCAGGATCCGCTGCTCCAAGCTCCATCTCCTCAGCCCGTCCTTAGCAGGGAGATGTTCCACTGCCTGCAGCATCTTTGTGCCTCTGCACTGGGCTCTTTCAAGAAGTTCCCTGAGGCTCCTTCTTGAACCAAGTGGCCCAGAACTGGACACAATATTCCAGATGTGGCCTCACCAGGGCAGAGCAGAGGGAGAGGAGAACCTCACTTAATCTACTAACCAGATGACTTTACTCTTTTTTGCAAGTTTGCTTAGTTGTTTTTAGTTCCCAAGAGAAAAGAAAGCAGGATTTTTAATGATTCAGGTTGTAACGTGGCCTCTGCAACCTCCAGTCCTTCCAGGCATACTACTTCTGTACTTCTAGTGCTCTCTCTGAGATCTCTTACTTTTCAAGGACAGCATAAGACAACAGTGCTTGGCTTGGATCCTTGTGAAATCCCCTTATCTGTCTGTTCTCACTTCATTTTCCTTCTGACTCTTGCCTTCATTGGTATTGAAAGCATTCAGCCAAGGTTGATGAGGACAAAACTTAAGCTGTGGTCAGTCTGTAGTTAACTCTTTGCAGCTTTTCTGAAAGGAGGAGTGAGACTGAGGAAAGCTGTTGAATCTCTCTATTTTTCTTCGGTTTTCTCTCTGTCTAAATGCAGCAAGGAGTTTTAATCTGCCTTTTGAAGAGCTGAGTGCTCAGGCATGGGTCTGAAGTGTTGTGCTGTGCCTGGTAGAATTTAAGCACTCTGTAAGCTGCTCAGTTACCTCTATCTCTTAATCTTTTCTTCTGGATATTGGAAGATGCATACACCTTATGGTTACCACAGATGAGGTTCTACATTCCAAATTTCCAAATGTCAGGCTTCAGTTAAAAAAGAGAAAAAAGAAAAAAAAGGCAACATGACAGCTGACTTTGTTGCCTGACATTTGTACTATGAACCATATTCTGCTGACAGACATTTTCATGCAGCTCCTGGTGCTGCAGCCAGAGGGATACCCACACTACCTGGAGAGGTCTTGGCAGAGAGTGAACCAGCAGCACTGTTTCATGTGATAGACATCCAGCACAGTAATTCTTAAGCTAACATTTCATGTTGAAACAGAGGCTTTTGGTTTATATTCCTAGTACCTGTAGGGGTTCTTGGTTGGGAACAGAGCCCTAAAATACTGAAGTCTGTGCAAAGATCAATGGAAAACTGCAATCTTTGCTTGGAGGATGTCTTTAGGATGTAAGTAGTGGAGTAGTGGAAGCATTTTAAGTAGTCCTGTGCCTTCTGCTGCTTTGTTAACTTCGACTCTCATTGGGTTGTTTTAATCATTGTCTGGGCTCTTTACAGCTGCTTGGATTGTTGATTGCTGCTCTTTGCAGCTCAACAAAAATCTCTGCTGATGGCCTTTCAGGGTTTGCTGTGTTTGTTTCTGGAAGCTCACCTGTTGAGGAACCTGAAGGGGGGGAGGAGGAGCTTGCTCACTGTCTCAAGCACTGATTGAACTGGTTTAATGAGTTATGGACAGTAAACTGGATTGATTTCCCTTTTGCAGTCTGGACTAGGAAAGCAGATTCCCTCAGTCTGCTGTGCTCTCCAGGCCACCAGCCAAGCTGCTATCAATTTTACCTTCTCCTCCTGTGAAATTGCTGAAGAAAAGATACTTTCCAGATCATGTGTGTGGAACAGATGTGTCTTATATTACTGGATGATTCAGCTAAAACTAGTGCCAGAATATCTTCCAGAACTCTCAGCTTCAGTTGGGTTGAGAAGAGGAATAGATTTGAGCTATAATTAGGAGCCCCTATATTACAAGAAAGATGTAGACATGCTGGAGTGTGTCCAGAGAAGGGCCACAAGGATGCTCAGATGGCCGGAGCTCCCCTCCTATGAGAGAGTTGGAGTTGTTCAGTCTGGAGAAGAGAAGGCTCCAAGGAAACCTTATTGTGGTGTTCCAGTATCTGAAAGGGACCTACAGGAAAGCTGCTGAGGGATGTTTTAGGATGTCAGGTAGTGATAGGACTGGGGGGAATGGAGCAAAACTAGGAGAGGGTAGATTCATATTGGATGTTAGGAAGACATTCTTCACCATGAGGGTGGTGAGACCCTGGAACAGCTTAAAGCTATTGCCTATCACTACAAGCCCTTGTGAAAAAAAGTCTTCTCAGTCTCTTGTAGGTTCCCTTTTGGGTACTGAAAGGCAGCTCTGAAGTCCCCCAAGACCCATCCCTTCTCCAGGCTGAACAGCCCCAACTCTTGCAGCTCGTCTTCACAGATGAGGAAGTGCTCTAGCACTCTGGTCGTCTTCGTGGCTCTCCTCTAAACCCTTTGCAACAGCTCAATGTTCCTCTTGTTTTGGGACCCCCAGAAGTGGGCTCAGTACTGGCTTTCATGAGAACAGAGTAAAGGGGTAGAATCACCTCCCTTGACCCACTGGTCACAGTTTTCTTGATGCAGCCCAGGATATAGTTGGCCTTCTGGACTGCAAGCTCATGTTGTTGGCTCATGTTGAGTGTTTCATCAACCAATCGCTGGGGTTGTCTTAGCCAAATATATTTCCTTCCACCTTCTGCTGAGATGGAGGAAATTATGTTTTTGTAATTAGGAATGTGATTAGCTTACCTATTTCCCCCCCCCCCGCCTTTACAGTCACAATTGGCAATTTCCCAGAAAGCCACTGGAATAAGCTTTGTGAAGCCTAGATGTATACACAGTCATGCCAGAGATGGGACGAGGCAGCTGACTCACTGCCTTGCACTGTGTGTACTCGTTTGTTTGTTTAAAACGTACTTGTATGTAGACTGAGGAGAGCAGAGAAGGAGCAGAAGGGCTTGCTCGGATGCAGTCAGTATTGTCTCAGTGGTGTGGCTCTTTGGACTTTACTGCTGATGATGTTAATTGGAGCACTTTAACCCTAAATCAGGTTAAACTTTTATACGTGGGTGAAGTCCAAGTGAAGTGTGCTGCTGTTGGTGCCTGGGGAATCCAGCTGAAAGAGCAGAAAGTGTCTGTTTAGTGAGATATAATAGGGAAGGATTAATCTGGGCTGAAGAACAGCTAAACCAGATAGTTTTTTTAACTGCACAGAGGGCATTTATGGTGAATAGAGTAGCGAGTCTTGGCACTGGAGAATGAGGAGTCTACAGTGTTGTTTGTGACTGTTAGAAATCACATCTATGCAAAATGATTGCAGTTGGCTCTAGCAGCCAGAGCATGGGGTGCTGGATGCACCAAAGGAAGGGCGGTGGTGGAGATTGTCTCCCTTCTCTGTTCCCAGAAGAACCTAAGCTTTGTCAGTCGTCTTCTGAAATCTACACTACATTCTGCCTTAATAAAGAGAACTAGCTGTAGGAAGAGCTGTGGTTTCTGTGACTGCTGAGTCAGGAGGGGGTGGAGATGAGAAACACAGGGTTGTGTTCCCATGGGAAAGCTGTTTACACCTTGGCACAACAGTTCCTTTCAGTATCTCTCCTCTAGGAGCTCTCCTTGTGCTTCAGCAGCCCTATCTGCTTTCCACTGGAAACAGGAATACCTCCCTATTGCTTCATTCTGGATTGTAGACTACAAACCAGATACCCTGTGCCAGTGAGCACAACAGCCTCTGCTTGACGTTCCTGGTACATCTCCTAGTAATTGGGGGTAGGTCAAGCATTGGCATTTTTGGGCTACTGCATATTACTGGTGTTTCATGGGCAGTGGTGACCCTTTAAACAGTGGCTGGTGCTCAGGTTGGGCCTGATGAGCTCTGGAGGTGCCTTTCAACCCCTAACGTTTTGTGTGATTTACCAGCTGCACTGGGGTTATGCCTGTGATAAAGCCTCATTGTGGTGGTTTGCAGCATTCTTTAACTGAAGATTTGTTTTCCTAAGATTCAGTTAGAATGACAGGAGAGAGCTGGAGAGAGGCTTTTTCCCTTCCCTGGCATAGGACAGCTTCACTTCTCTCTTTTCACCATCCCCTCTCCCAATCCCTTTGTTTTTAAACCACTAAAACTTCAGTGATTAGGGTATTGAAGAGACTGCAGTTAGTGGTGTATTGCCACAAATTATGGGAGCAATTGATCTAAGGAGGTGAGAGGAGGAAGTCTGTGGGAGGATGGAGCTGGTGTTGCTGATGCCCTGCTGATGTCCTCCCTATACTGAAGCAACCCCATCATTAGCCTCCAACTACTGGAATTTTTCTGTTGGAGGATGTGGGAGGCAGAACCCCGTGAGCAGTGTCTGATGTGAATAAGTGTGTCTGGGAGTCCCACCCAAACTCTGTTAGCACCAAGTTCCTGCACATGCAGGCGTTGGGTGCCACACTCACTAACCAGGCAGAGATTGAAGCTATTTGAGGTGCCATGTAACAAGCAGCCTGGACCCAAGTGAGCACCCAGTGTGATTCTTGAGGAGAATGGAGGATGTAAGGCTTTTTTTAGGGTTGTTGCTATACTGTTGTGCACCGAGGAGGAGAATGCTCCAGTTTTGCACTGTAGTTCATCATTGTTCTGCCTTGTTCTTTGTTTCTTTGTCCTGTCTGTTTTAACTGGCAGCTATTGGTTGCTTGAGTATTTCTTTTCCTGATTGTGTATCCTGATTGTGCTCAGGTTGGGCTCAGTGAGCTCTGGAAGTCCCTTCCAACCCCTGATGTTCTGTGTGATTCCCCAGGCTGTGTACCTGCAGAGTCCAGCTGCTTGGGGAACAGGCAGTGTTTGCACAGTCCAGCTTGCCTCTTTCTGTGAAATCATTAAAATAAAGTAGTTGGGGTCCCAGCTGTGACTCTCTGTTTTCATTTGTGTTTGCTGTTGTGCCTTCAGCCCAGCCACTGAGGATTTTCCTGCAGCTCAAAGTGTGGGGGCTGGTGCTTTCAAAACAGATTTGGTGTCCATTCAGGTTAGTCAGGCAGGCTCTGTCAACAGAATTTTGCCAAGGTGATTGTATTTGTTTTCCAGGGAGGCTGGCTCCTACCTTTGCCTATGTCTGAGCAAAAGTTGGCACCGAGTGACAAGCAGCTTGGGCAGCAGGGTTTCAATGGCAGCACTTTGCTAATCATGAATTGCATCTCTTGCAATTCTGGCAGTGCTGACAGAAAAGCTTGCAGTAGAGGCTGGGTTAATAGCACCTCTGTGTTGCTACCATAATCCCTTTAATGATAGAGCACTTTATGGTCCCTTGAGTTTCCCTCAGAACTGCGTGCATCCTTTGATGCTGAACAGTGAAATGCTGCACATTGTGGGCTGAGATTTGCCTTGGTAGGGCAGAAACCACCCAGTAAATGCAAAACCAAGCCCGGGTGGATGAAAAATGACATAAAATGCATTCACCAAACTTTAGTTTACTCTTACCACAAAGATTTTATGATTCCATGCAAGACTTTAAATGGAAGAGTGGGTGCTAATTGGCTAAAGAGGCTGTTTTGTGTATTCACGTGTAGAAGTTTTTCATCACTTGCACTCTAAGTTGCTGCCCTGTCAGAACTTTACAGTTCCCTCCCTAGCTCTGTGACCACTGAAGAGTGGAGAGGATACAGGAGGCTAAAAACATAATTTGGAGGAAATTACTTTCTCTCCGCTCCACCTCTTCCTGTGAGCAAATGGAGAAGGAAGGCACAATGAAGACATCTGTTCCTTTGAACCCACTCACAGACTTGCTGGGTAATAAAACTGGGGGAGAGGAGGAGAACCTATTGCTTTTATTCAAGTGTTTCCTAATCGCTGATTGTTGAGTTCTGAACGAGTGAGCTTTTATCATGTTGACCTTCTTAGGGGATATTGAAAAGAAGCTGGCATTGACCTCTGCCAGGATTTTAAATCCAGGAGATTCAGAATCCTTTTGTGCCCTTTTCAAAGAGGAGGCAAATCTCCGTGGTAGCCACTCTCTCCTCTCTGCCTCAGGGTAGGTGCCTCTGCGGTACAGATCCAGATGCTGAACTCCTCTCTCTCGCTGAGCCCTTCACTGCCCTTGTATGACCACAGCCTGGGCTGCAGCAAACTTAACAGGAGTCCTGAAAAAAAAACCAAACAACCAAAACCAAAAACCAACACCAAAGTTATCTCCTTGCCTGGACTCAAAGTAGGCCCTACCTCCTGCTCTTGTTACATGTGGTGCTTAAGATCTTACGTCTGTAAGCACAGGGCTGGGGAGTCCTCCCCTTCCCCCCTCCCCGGCTCCTCCTGCCTAATCTTATTGTGCTGCTTAGTCAAAGCAAAGACCACTCTAATGGGTTTAAGTGGCCCCGCTCCTGCCTGGGTGCGTTGTGCTTTTATTCTCAGCCCAGGATGGTTGATGTAAGTAAACGATCAAGTTGCACACATTTACTGCTTCAGAGTCCTGCTGTTGTGCCAGCAGGTGTAGGTACCAATATTAGGTTTCCCTCTGAAGTATCATCTCTGGAAACAAAAGCTATGTAGTACCCAGCATGCTACAAAATGCCAAGGGGGCAATGCATTGATCTCGAGCTAGTAAAATGTGGCCGACAGCACTTTTATGAGCTCAGCCACAGCATGCAGGGGCAGATGGGCACTTAAGAGTTTTCCCGTGCCCTTACAAGTGTCTTAAGTCATAAACCAATGGCCGTGGCAACAGTTCCAAAGTTGTGGTAACAGTTCTGAAGTTGTGGCTTTTGAGTCTCCTGCCTATTCTTCCTGATGTGCTCCCTTAGCTAGCGAGTAGCTGTCAGAAATGGACATCTGGGACATGGTGTAAAGTTTGCACAAACCCCCCAGGTTTATAGAGTGGGAACAGCTCTGCCTTAACCAAAGGTAACAAGCAGGCAACTGTTAGAGAGAAGAAAGTTGACTTTGTTCAATGATGTGAAAGCTATGAGCTAGGAGCCTACTGGTAGGTATTTGCAGAGCTGACTGGGTTGGATGGGAAAAGCCTCTCAAGGGCATGATGGACACACAGGTATCCTTGTGTTAGTGAATGGGATGGAAACCAAGGCTGAGCTGAGAGAAGGCATTCGAGATGAAAGATAAGTTCCAGGGTACCCAGTGAAACAGCTTATGTCTTCTTTGTGAATGCATGCCTGGTGATTATGTCTTTCAGCACAGCTGAAAGCTACAGATACAGTCCCAAAAAACCCTCACATGCAGTGCTATAGAAGCAGTGAGAAATCTCTCTGACCTTTCAGTTTTTCTTCCAAGGTGCAAGATGGACAAACCCACACAGTGGAGGAGAAATAGGGACTTTGTAGGTGGCACTGGAGTGTGATGATGTGATTTAAAATTATTCTCTTAATTAATGGCTATAAACTGTGGGGACATACAGTTGTGTTAGAGGTGAGAAAGAAGCCCCCAGACACCTCCTCAAACTGTAATGGGTGACATAATGTGAAAAAGGAAGAAATGACATTGCAGTATTGCAGTACACATAGTATGGCATATGAAGTTGAGCAAGCTAGGAGGGCTAAGCTGCTACAGTGGACTGGAAGAAGAATGGAAGAGCCAGGCATTGACAGAAGAGAGGCAAGTGGGAATGGTAAAGCAATGCGCAAGAGGAAAGACTGGTGCTGAATTCATCTTTGGAACAAGCTCCTATTTTGCTCAGAGTTAGTCACTTAGCAGTCTCCAATGCTTAATATTTTAAGGTGTTAAGTGAAGTGTTATAGATCAGACTTGATGATCTCAAAGGTCTTTCCCAACCTGATTAATCCCGAGATTCTGTCCACTTTCTTCTGGCATGCAACACCTTGAAGTGGCGGGAATAGCTTTTGGAAACACATTCACCTGTAGCAAGAGAAATAGGGTGGAAAACCTAGCACCCAGACATTGCTGAGCACTGCAAGAGGCCAAAAGTGCTTCTAAACAGCAGAAGACTGCTTGGTGCCAGCACAAATTAAAAAAGTGTAATATGTGCAAGAGCTCATTAAGGGAATGAAACACAAAAGCCAAGGATGTAGCTGATGGGAAGCAGCCCTTAAAAATGGCATCTGTGTACTAGTCTGTGGGTGAAGTGAGCAGCTGAGTGGGAGAACGATGCTGCAAGGAAACCTCATGAGGCTGGGCAGGGAGCTGCTCTGTCATTAATTCCATGGCAGTACTACAGGCTGATCTGATTATGTAGATGGCTACTCCAGCAGTATGTTTGCTTAGTTGCAGGGCAAAACTGTAAGCGAAGACAAACAGGAAGAAAGGAAATGAAGGTCAGGGGAGGTTCCTTTGTAATAAATGCATTAAGGTGGTTAAAGGAGATTGGCAAAGCTCTCAGTAACGGGTTGCAGCACATTCACTAGGTTGGGTTAGTTTTAATTTAAAAAGAGGGAAGACAGAGCAGAGCCAAAAACACAAGTCAGCCAGCCAGCAGGAATTCAAGCTGATAGACTTTAACTGGGTGTCTGAAAAAGGTCTGATCATACCTGCTAGCAGAAGGAGCTCTCCAAATCTTTGAAACATGTTGCTTATCTAGAGTAAATGTGAGTATGAAAATGTAAAAATAGAGGTAGCTTTACTCACCTGTCAGGCCACTGCCTGACAGGTGTTCTGATATTGCCCAGTTACCTTAACGGAAAAGAGATTTTTACACTGCAAGGTAGCAGCTCTTTAGGCAACACAAACATTTGTGAGACATGATTGTACTAGATTCTATCCTAGAGGCAGAGGAAGATCCACTGTGGGTTTGGTTAGCAGATCACATAGCAGGGCATCTAAGATGACAGGAACATCAGGAATGCAACCAGTGTTGAGAGTTTGTCTTGGAACAAGCCAAGCTTGTTCTTCCTTTGCTCTATCCCCTATCAATTCCTACCAGTACTGAGTAGGTAGTTAAGACTTGTATGCAACACTAAGAAGTGTGGACTTCCCTGTCCGCACTGGAACTTAGAGGACGCTTGAAAGGATGCTGTGAAGTATTGTTTTCCTTCATCCTTTTCTTGGATTGCTGACCTTGGGCTTGAAATGTCCCGGGTGGAAAAGTTGCTTCTAATAATCCACAATGCTATTTACCTTATGCAAGTGAAATCCCTGTGCAACACTGCACTTTCTTCACCCTGCTTTTCAAGACAGAGTTTGGTACAGATCCCTGTGGTGGTTCTTTTAGGAAGAGCAAACAAATTGTTAACAATAGTGTCCTGGGAGCCACTGCCTGGCTGTAGTTGGGCAGGCTGAAGACAGGGATCCTTGAGGATACTATCAGGTGTGAGGTTTGCTGTTCAGATTGAGTGGCAAAGAGATCTCAACACCCTGCTTGCTATTTGGTTAGCTCTCTGCTAACCAAATGAGTTAGTTCTAATTTGAGAGTTGCATTGAGTCTAGAGTTGTTTCTGGAATTGCTTCCCTTTGCTTGGCCTGAGCTGTTCAAGGGAAGTGCTGCAGCACAGGTGGACTCAGTCAGGAGGCAGGGAAATGAACCCTGAGAGGTGGATCTTAAACCTGTGCTTCTGCTTCAACAAAGTGAAAATAAATATGCCATGAATGTCCTATTAGGATGTAGATTATTGCCCACATATTTCCCTCTAGCTGGAAGCTGAGCTCACCCTTGGGAGCCTGCACCCAAATTCCCAGTGAGATCCATGTCAGATGGTTGCTGAGGGAAATGAGTAGCTGCTGTACCCCACAAAGCATGAGCTCCCAGCTGCTCTGTAGGGAATCACAGAGCTGTTGGGCTCTGCTGTGGAGGATGGTGATGGTCAGTGTTGCTGTCAGGCTGCCTAGGATCCAGGACAGAGGCAGGTTCTGGGGAGTGCCACCTCACAGGCTGCAAGGAATAATCCTTTTCTGCTGTCTTGGGGTAGTACAGTTAGAAGAGACGTCAGAGTCTCACATCCTCCCCTGTAACAACCAGCCAGCTGGTTTTACAGTCAGGATGGTGGATTCAGCAGGCTGTTGCTTTTGCTCTGAGGTTGTAGCTTTAGTCTGTCTGGTGCATAGCTATCTGCAGGATGTGGTGGACAGAGAAAGTGGGGCTTGCTAACAAATTCTTGAGGCCACTTTGAGACCACCTTGTGGCCACTTTGAGGCCAGCATCAGAGCTACCTTGAGACCACTTTGAGGCCACCTCGAGGGACACTTGATCTTCCCTTTCATCCTGACGGCATTCTTCTACTCCAACTTTTCTTAGTAGTGTCCTGTATATCAGCTTCAGTTTAGCAGAGCACACACTAAACAGACTCAGTTTGTTGCTTCTTTCTCTGGAAAGAGCAGGATTTACTGGCCAGCAGTGCTAGGAGCATTGTGTGACTTGGTGCCTCCCTCTCTTTGCCCTATTCTCCATCAGGCAGTGGGATTTGGCTGGACTGATAGTACTGATATCACTTAGAGCAGCACTCTGTCCAGACCTATTGCTGGCTGACAGAGAAGGGTTTTTTTGATCATGAGGCCTGGAACAGAACATAATCTCTCTCTTCCTTATAAACAACCATCAAGTGGTCCAAACTGTTGAGATAATGCTGTAGGAAAGAAGCAGCTTAAAATGACGAACTCCTGACCCATGGCATTTGCTACTAAACTTGAAGAGGAGCCTCCTGTTTGTGCAGACCTCCTTTTTTTCCCAATGAGAATGGCAGTGATTGGGGTGAAAAAGGTGATTATGATAGGAATTCTGGTTGCCTTCCATGCTGCAGAAGAATTACAGGCACATTTCTCATGATCTGTAGTTACAGCATGGAGCTTGTTGCCCTACAGCACGTGAAACCCAAAGTACAAATGGGTCTGAAAGAAGTTGTGCGAATTTGTAGAGAATTTGACTGCTATTGGCTGTTAAGCATTTACAAGTTCACCTCTAATCCACACACTGCTGAAAGCTGAGGAAGGTATATCAGAAGAGGTACTGCTGTAGGCTACTCTGCCTTTTTACACTGCCCCTTGAGGTTTCTACTCCTCATTTTCAGATAATCTGTGGTGGATGAATTGAGTGGCCTAGGATTGTGTGTTTGGTTGGTTTTTTTGGTTTTTCTGTTGTTGAACATTGACTGTTGCTTTGTCACAATCCCTCTCCCACCCCTTTTGCTCACACTAGTCATGCAGGCATCCCAATTGGAGCCTGCCTGCATGAGGCATCGTCCTAATGAGTGCTGGAGCTCAGAAGTTCCCTTTCTCACACAAGTAGGGCAGCTGCTCCAGTGTGGGTGAGTGAGAAAAGGCAGACACAAGTATCATGAACAGTGAGGTTGTTTAAAAGTAAATGGCACAGCACTTCAGCTGTGCAAATAGATCAGCTGGTTTGCTTTTTTTCACCTGCACAAACTTCTCTGGTGTGCCCACCACTGTGTTTTGCAGCCTGATGCCTTCTTGTTCATCCTTTGTTTGCTAATACTTCATCTCTGATGCTTTGACTACTAGGATCACAGAATCGCACAACACATCGGGTTGGATGTCCCTCTTAAACTGGGGATCCAAAAACTGGATGCAGTTTTCTGGTATCTTATGCTACCTCTTCTTGTAGTAGTGGAATACAAAATATATTACCCAACCATCTTTTCAGCCCCTCTGGATATAAAACCCAGGTTTTGCCACAGTGATGCTGTTTAATATCTGACTAGTGTCTGGATGGGTGCCTTCTACATCACAAGTCCTTCTACTTGTGTCCAGCCAGGGATGTGCTTTGTAGCAGACTATGGGGCACAGCCTTTCACAAGGATTTTAATCCAAAATACCTAATTCACAAAGCTGACCTTGCTGGAACAAATGTTATGACCAAACATGATCAGCTCTTGGTTTGTGGGCTTGATTGGTTGTGAGGTCTTTTTCTACCTTCTCCTTCTGCAGCAACTCTCCCCTCTGCTGTTTGTTTTTCACCAAGTTCACAGAATCACAGAATTAACCAGCTTGGAAAAGACCTCTAGGATCATCGAGTCCAGCCTATCACCTAACCCTTCTAATTAACTGAACCATGCCACTAAGTGCCTCATCCAGCCTCCTCTTAAACACCTCCAGGGATGGCAACTCCATCACCTCCTCGGGCAGCCCATTCCAATGGGCAATCACTCTTTACCCGAAGAACTTCTTCCTGATGTCCAGCCTAAATCTGCCCTGGCTCAGTTTGAGACTGTCCTCTTGTTCTNCTGCAGCTCACATCCATTGCTCTTTGTTCTATCCCAGGGAGCAAGTGAGCAGAGCCTGTCCCCTCTCAGTCTTTTCTCCAGGCTAAAAAGCCACAGGTCACTCAGCCTCTCCTCATCAGGCAGTGCTCCAGTCTGCTCATCATCCTTGTAGCCCTCAGCTGGACCTTCTCGACCAGATCCCTGTCCCTCTTAAACTGGGGATCCAAAAACTGGATGCAGTTTTCTGGTATCTTATGCTACCTCTTCTTGTAGTAGTGGAATACAAAATATATTACCCAACCATCTTTTCAGCCCCTCTGGATATAAAACCCAGGTTTTGCCACAGTGATGCTGTTTAATATCTGACTAGTGTCTGGATGGGTGCCTTCTACATCACAAGTCCTTCTACTTGTGTCCAGCCAGGGATGTGCTTTGTAGCAGACTATGGGGCACAGCCTTTCACAAGGATTTTAATCCAAAATACCTAATTCACAAAGCTGACCTTGCTGGAACAAATGTTATGACCAAACATGATCAGCTCTTGGTTTGTGGGCTTGATTGGTTGTGAGGTCTTTTTCTACCTTCTCCTTCTGCAGCAACTCTCCCCTCTGCTGTTTGTTTTTCACCAAGTTCACAGAATCACAGAATTAACCAGCTTGGAAAAGACCTCTAGGATCATCGAGTCCAGCCTATCACCTAACCCTTCTAATTAACTGAACCATGCCACTAAGTGCCTCATCCAGCCTCCTCTTAAACACCTCCAGGGATGGCAACTCCATCACCTCCTCGGGCAGCCCATTCCAATGGGCAATCACTCTTTACCCGAAGAACTTCTTCCTGATGTCCAGCCTAAATCTGCCCTGGCTCAGTTTGAGACTGTCCTCTTGTTCTGTCACTGGGTGCCTGGGAGAAGTTCATCTGGTATTTCTTAGTAGACACAAAAATATTGTCTGCTACTCACTGCATGCTTTGGATCTCTGTTGAAATGAAGTTTACAGTGAGAAGTTCAGACTTTGGTGTCCACTGTGTGAAACTACAAGGTGGAGGGAAACTTTCCATGTTGGCAGTGATGGTCCGTGACCTGTGCAGTTAGTCACCTTTTGGTCTGCACTGCTAGGTAAAGACATCATGACAACATTCTGTGTCACCTCTTTACCTCTTACCAAACTCTTCAGATAGCACACTAATTTTGCTGGTTTCTACTCCAGTTCTGTTTCCAGTGTATGCATCTCTCTTTTCCTCAGCCCTCATTCTGTGCCAGTCACCTTAGCACCCACAATGTGGCTTTGGGTGAAGCTTTGAAATACACACTGGGTCAGCCTCTTCACCTCCAACAGCAGATGACACAGAGACAGGTGGCTGCGCTGGTTTTAAAGGCCAAACATATGTGTTAGGTTACCTTACCATGTTCCTGTGGCTTTAAGGAGCCTCTGTGCTCAGAGATAATACAATTCCAGTCTCTGCAATGAGAAAAAATGGAAAAAAAAAAAAAAAAGGCATCTTAAAGCTCTTTCATTAAGAACTGTTGCATTCCTTTAGGACTACTCATCTGTTTCATTTAAACTCCTTCCTCAAAACACCACATTAAAACGTGACTCTCAAAGCTGCATGCATAGCTGTTCTGACACATGCAACAGAGGTACTATTAGTTTTACCTTAGCTTTATTCCCTAGCTAGGCACAAGTTCATATCTATATTCATGTTTACTCATTATTTGCAGTGCCCAACTATGTAACCTCATTGCTTACCCCATTCCTCAATCAGTTCTTGCTGCACATCCTGCAGCTGGTGTTACAAATTGCCAGCATGCTCGTGTAGCTCAGCGTTGCCTTTGTAGCTGTTCAGTGCCTTCGCGTCTCATGAAAGCTCAGAGAGTAAATGTTTTATAAGATCCAATCCAGTTCCTACTTAATGGAAAGAATCTTACTGGTTGCAGCGGTGTAGGGATCAGTCTTCTTATCCTGTGAAGGAATGTAGTTGTATTCTTCTGTGAATTTTAGCATGACTGTATGCTGAATGCTGTAATGACTGCTGCAGTATTAGCCTGCATATTTTCCATCGGGGTGTGAAATCATCTTGATGTTTGGAACTGCTCAGATATTTTTCTAAACCATTGCTTATCTCTGCATGGGAGCACTGTGCTGTAATAGCCTTAGGACTGATTGAATACTGCATGCTACTGGACTGTGAGTTCCCCCTTAATCCAGGGGATTCCAACAGTCTTTCTGAAGATCAGGATAGGGGAAAAGGGAGGAGGATGTGAGAAAGCTTTTTAAAAGGAATTTGTAATGAACCTTTGCAAATAAACACTTGGGTATTCGAGGTCTGTTAGTGTGGTTTTCTGTATAAACTGACTGATGTCTTACTTTAAAGACACTCTGTAGCTTTCCATCATGTTTTTAATCTTTGTGGCATTATTGAAGCATATCTAAATGCTACCAAGAATTTCTCACTGCCTTACAGATATGTGGGGGTCTCTGGCAATGCCTCAATATAATAGCAAATTTTTTTTTAGTAGGAGTGCTGCATGTACACAGAGCTTTAGAAAGGAGTTTAAAAATCATTTTTGTGTGTTACTAGCACCTCCTACACAAAGCAGAATCCTATACAGTGGAATTAATTTCCTTATGCTGTCAGGTTTAATTTGCTGCATTGGATTCATCCTGAGGAGCTGGTCAGAAGTTGGCTGCTTGCTCTGCTTCTGGACTGAGCCTGTTGCTTTCATGCAGTGCTAAAATAGTGGCTGCAGATCCTAAAGTCGCATTTTCTCTAAAGAAGCAATCTTCTTCATAAAACCCAAACCATGCAACTTCCTCTTCCCTATCCTCTGGGTGTAGCTCTTCGTTTCTCTGTAAGGAAATTCTGGTTGACTTCTAACCCTGTTTGGTTTTCCTTGGAACTGACAGCTCCCACTACTGATGCACTGTGTCTCAGAAACAACTTCAAAAATTGTTTCGTTTGCTTGGAAGAGTCGATGCATGTCCCTTCATGGGGGTGGAGGGCACAAGCTACGCAGTAGTCTTCATTTTGGCTCCTTTTTCAGAAGAACTTTTACTATAGTGTTCCATTTCTGCAGGCTACTTGTCACCCTTGTATCCTTCTGCATGGTTGTGGGAGAGCCAAGTGGCTCCCATTCAGAGGGGTAAACAGATTGTGAGGATCAGCTGCAGTGGCTGGATGGGGCAGCTGAAGCCGTTGGCTGAGGATTTGGCACCCCAAAGCCTTGTGCAGCACAATAACTGACCTCAGAAGGAAGCCTACCTTTCACATTCCTATGGTCAAACAAAGTTCCTTTCATGGGCTTATCCAGAATGCTGACAGCATTAGGACAAGATGCGTCAATAGTATTTTCCCAGGCCTTTCTGGCAGATGAGAACAAACCTTTCTTAAGCAATTCCTGCTTTTTCTGGCTTCTGTTGCTCAGAGAGACCCATCCACTCAGCAATGGCAATGACTTGTAGAGCTCTGCCATCCATCCTGTGCATGGATGTGGAAACAGCAGCATCTAGACCACCGATGGCAACAGCTTGGGGAGAATTGTCTTGGCACAAGGAGTGCAGAAGTGCTTCACTCACATTTGGTGCCAGATGTCTGTTTATTTCTGGCTACTGGAGTAATGCCTGCCCTGGAGTGGGTGTGGAAAAAGGGATTTGGCCATTTAAAAGCAGGATGGGGAAGTGTGTCAGTCTTGGCTGCTCCTCAGGATCTTCTTGAAGCAGAAACCTTAGGGAGCTTGGGTCCTGCTGTATAACCTGTGGCAGCACTGTGACCTGTCCTCAGACTCACTCCTAACTATTCTTCTTTTAACATCCACGTGAAATATGTGGGGGTCTGGCCTCACACATGCTTGGCATGAAGAGAGCCAGAAATATGCCTCTGAGCTTGGGAAACGCATAGCTCCTGCAAAGTCTGGCCAGGAGCACAATTGGAACAGCTCAGATATAGATCACAGGGTCAGGATAATGATTAGTCCTGCCCTTCCCCCTAGTTGTAATTAGCTGTGGTGATGTCACCCTCTGTTCTGACTTCTCACTGGCATTAATTACAGAGCTGCAACTTTCTTGCCTTTCCCTTTTAATTGCTCTCTGGGAAATGAAGACTTTACACTCTCTGGTTAATATCTGCCAGCAAACTTCCTCATCACATGCTACAAAGCCTCACCTTTGGCTTGTAAGCTGAAAATAGGTTTGATTGGGATTTTTGCTCAAGTGCCTTTCTGAATGTTACAGTTCTGGGATAGGAATGCTTCCTCTGCTTTTCTTAAGCTTATGCCCTTCCATCCCATTCCGTTTTGGATTCAGTCCTGAGGAGCAAGAGATGTTTAAAACAACAATGATGTTACTCTTCCTTTTAAGGGAATTCTGTCCCTTTTACAAAATATATATATTTTTTTTTCCCAGCTGTAGCTCTAATATTTGTAACTGAGGAATTGGTGTAGGAATCACTACATGATGAACCTGTTTCTGTCTCTAAACAAGGTTCAGGAAGTATAAACAGGGTTCAGGAAGTATATGGAGTTCTGCATAGCCTTGAGTGGCTTGGGATCTGTCCTAATCCTGCAAGAACTCTACAGCCTTCTGCTTGAGATGCACTTCTGGTAGACTCTGCCTATGCAGCTTAGACCTTGCTTCAGTGACTGTGGCTTGAGCCCTGTCAGTAATGGCTTGTAGGACATCTCTCACCCATGGACCTTCATGAGCTCTGTGCAGCCTCTAATCCCTGAAGTCAAATGGGAAGGGTAGGAAGGTACTGCTAGCAGGATGCAGGAAGGACATAACAGTGGTTGCACTAAGAGTCATCAGGGGAGAGGACTCGGGCTGTTAGGGGCAAGTGAGTTCATGTGGGTCAGGAACGTTAGCAGGAGCTGGCTGGATTTATAACTAGTTCAGAGAAGGCAGTTTTAAGTGCTGAAGCTCCAGATCTGGTTCATGAAGGTCTGAGCCGGCTGGTGCTGAGAGAAGGAAAGGAGTCTGTCTGCTCTCTTGGGATGCTCCTTTTAGGGTGTAGCTGTGCAGAGCTGCCCATATCCCTAAGCAGGCTACCTTAGGGAGAAGCTGGTGAGGGATGTAGGGAACCAAGCATCTACACTAGCGCTCCATTTAGAGAAGCTCATAAAAACTTGGTTCCAGACCTGTTCTGAGAAAACTGAACCCAGAGCATCCATAATGACAGGTGAAGAGTTTATTTCTGTATCACTGGATAACATTTTGCCCTATCTTCACTGTGGTTTTTTGTTTGTTTGGGTTCTTTTTTTTTTTTTTTTTGCAGCCATTTGTTTTCTTGGGTGACTTCTGCGACTTGTGGATTTTGCTCTGTACAGGACCAGCAAGGTGGCCTTGTGGCTCCTTCAGTCAAGCATCTCCCAGTCAATCCTCCTTTTGTTTTGGGTGTCTCTCCCCTTTCAAGTGGGGTGCGTCTATCACAATGGATCCGTCAGTAACATGAGGGGGAACATATCCCATAATCAGGAACGTTCTGTCTAGAGAAAAGTGTTTATTATACACAACTTGTTAGGGACTGTCAATCAGCCAGGCTGCCTTTGTTACTCCATAATGCATCATTAATGATGGCTGCTGCTGTGCATTTAATTTCATTGCACACAAGGGCCTTGTCTCTGTCTCCTCATCCCCTTCATCCTCTTCATAATCACCAGTGCAGGAGAAATTCATAAATCGATCCAGGGAAGGAGAGCTACAGGCTTGCTATAGGCTATGTTTGGTGGCCTTGCTCTCACTGAGTTGTGCCTCACTCTTGGAGAAATCTCATAGATGTTGGTGGAGCTATTTTGGGATTACTACTTGCTCTGCATCCCAAGGAATAGGATTGGTATTTGCCTGCACAGATACATGAACATGGAAAACTGGCCATGTGAAAAGAGGCTGGAGGTGCCTCATGAAAGTGATCTGTTGAGTGCAGGGGATGCATCTGCTACATCCTTTCCAGCTCTTCACTTTGAACCCCACTCCTGGATCTTTGATCCCTGAGAACATGCTGGTGCTCTGCTGATTATCTTTTTTGCTCATTCAGCCCAACTCAATTAACTCAGAAGAACAACAACATTCAACTTCTCCAGGGCTTGCAAAAGGTAACTGGGAGAAGCAAGCTTGCCGAAGGCTGTAAATTCGCTAAGAAAGGTAGTGTCTCCCCTGGAATTGCCCCAGATAGTAAAAGAAATTCAACCCTGAAAATCCCCAGGTCAGAGTGATAAGAGGAAAGGCTGCTTGTAGTGTGTTTTGTTTAAGTAAACCTAAACTTGTGGTCTGGGATTGGCCTGTTGGAAGCCCTGAAGCTGACTTTTCCCCTACTGTCAAAGTTTGCAGCCCCCTTCTGTGGCTGAAATTCAGCACACCACTAATAACTAGGATAATTCTGCCTTCTGGCTGGACTCTACTAATTGGTTTTGGTTCATCTCC
This sequence comes from Ramphastos sulfuratus, assembly GCA_013399055.1. Classification (NCBI taxonomy): domain Eukaryota; kingdom Metazoa; phylum Chordata; class Aves; order Piciformes; family Ramphastidae; genus Ramphastos; species Ramphastos sulfuratus. The sequence continues at coordinate 118,488 of WBNM01019181.1, read as the reverse complement.
CTGCCTCATTTCTTCCTGTCTGAGTATCTCTAGGGTTATTTTTTGAGCAGAGGGGACCAAGCCCTGCTGTGAGCTGTGGATATCAAACTCTGGTTTTGTTGCGCTTTCCAGAATTAGAAATGACTGAGATTGCCTGGATCCTTTCCTGCTCTGTGGAAAATCCAGTCCTCTTTTGTAATCCTGGACCAGCTGCCCTGTGTCTATCTCAGTACCACATCTTCATCAAAGTCCTTATGTGGTGCTGCCTGCTCATATTATATGTAGCTGAGGAGCATGTTTGTTCACAAGGAAATAGTGGTTTACGTGGTCATTCCTGCATGAAAGCAAGGAGTGGCTTGCATTGAGATTAAGACACCCTCACAGGTTCTTCTACTCCATTCTCCTGTTTTTTTTTGGTTTGGTTTGGTTTTTTTTTTTTTTTCCCAAAGGAGGTCACATCCTTGTCCTGATACTCATTTCACAGACAGACCTGCAGCTACTTCCCATCAGTCCTGAAGACACTGCATAGCAATTGAATCACAGAATGTCAGGGGCTGGAAGGGAATTCCAAAGCTCATCCAGTCCAACTGCCCTGCCAGAGCAGGATCACCTAGAGCAGATCACACAGGAACACGTCCAGGCAGGTTTTGAATACCTCCAGAGAGAGAGACTCCACAACCCACCTGGGCAGCCTGTTCCAGTCTTCTGTCACCCTCAGAGTGAAAAAATTCCTCCTCATGTTTAAATGAAACTTCCTGTGCCTCAGCTTCTATCAATTGCCTCTTGTCCTGCTATCGGGCTTCAGCCAGCAGAGCCCGTCTCTCTCTTCCTGGCACTCACCCTGCACATATTTATAAACATTGATGAGGTCACCTCTCAGGCTCCTCTTCTCCAAGCTAAAGAGCCCCAGCTCCCTCAGTCTCTCCCTGTAAGAGAGATGTTCCATTCCCTTAATCATCTTTGTGGCTCTGTGCTGGATGCTCTCAAGCAGTTCTATGTCCCTCTTGAACTGGAGAGACCAGAGCTGGACACAGTACTCCAGATGTGGCCTCACCAGGGCAGAGTAGAGGGGCAGAGAACCTCTCTCGACATACTAGCCACGCCTCTTTTAATACACCCCAGAATGGCCTTGTCCCTCCTGGCCACAACTGCACATTGCTGGCTCATGGTCAACTGCCTATCAACTAAGACCCCTAAATCCTTTTCCCCTTCACTGCCTTCCAACAGGTCAGTCCCCAACCTATACTGATGCCTAGGGTTATTCTTTCCCAGGTGCAAGACTCTACACTTGTCCTTGTTGAATTTCATTCAGTTTCTCCCTGCCCAACCTCCAGCCTGTCCCAGTCTGGCTGAATGGCAGCACAGCCTTCTGGTGTGGCAGCCGCTCCACTCACTTTGGTGTCATCAGCAAACTTGCTGACAGTGCACTCTGTGCCCTCATTGGAGGAGAAGAAAATTCAGTCAACTTCAGATGGACTTCTTAATTCTTTTTCCTCGTGTCCTTGGCTCCAGGCCATATTCTTTTGGGATTTCCCCCTGGCAAACAGCTTTGGCAGAGTGCTCCAGGCTGGCTTCCAGCTTGTTCGCCTTTGTGCCGTGTGTGTCAGGGCAGCCAAGCCTGGCTGTGGGTTTCCGGTACTGCTGGATGGGATCCCACTGCTGTCCATCTGCATGGACGTGACCTCTCCTGCATGTACAAGCAGAGGAAGAGCAAGTGCCATTGGTTTATGAGGGGGAGAAGCTTACCTCTATTGCTCATGGCCAACAGCTTGGCCTTTGAGTCAAGAGAGCATCCTGTTCTGGAATGCAAAGGCCATGAGCTGTGCTGTTTAAACACTTGATAAAGCAAAGCCCTTGTTTGATTGTTTTCCATTTGAAGGGAGTAGCTGACAAAACTGCTTTGCCTCAGTTCTCCATTGTAAAGGAAAACCACCAAGAGTTGATGTTTCTTTTCTGGAACTTGACAGGTTTTTTTCAGATGTTTTGCCTATTTTCTGTTTGCTATTCCTGTACCCAACTATCTGAAATATTTTTAGATTCTTCTTCTTGTGCATAATTTCAGAGGTTTATGTTTTGTTTCAACTTAAAAGGAAGTCAAATTTCAGAATGTTCATAATCCTGGTCATAATGGATGTCTATCTGTGATGCTCTGTGGATTCATTTCATATTTAATGAACACAGACTTTAGCTCAGAGGAAAACAAATTTTACCTTTTGTTTCCTTTTTAGTCTTTTCTCTAAGACCCACAGTTTTACTGGAGTCACATTTCTGGAGTTGCTGTCTCCATTCTAAAGTTAGTTTCTCCCTTCACTCACTGCTAGTTCTGGGGCTTCCAGTCGCCCACCATTGGAGCAAATGTGGTGGTTGGGGTTTTTTTTATGCTGTGCTGTGAACCCATTTTCCCAGGATAGGAACATGCCAGCTGGATTACAGGAATCACCATGCATTCCCCGTGGTGCTGAGAGCATCAAGTGTCTCCCAGTGTGATAACTTTGTAGAGTTTGCACAGTTTGGCAGACATCCTAACTGCACGTTAGTGGGTGGGAAGTTTGAAGATGTCGTGACCAATCTCTCCTAAAAGAAAAATGAGTTTCTGGGGCTTCAAATTTTACTGTGGTTTAACTTTGTAGTGTGATTTCAGCCCTTGAATTTGAAAAAAAAAAAATATCCAGTAAAAAAGGATTAAACAATTTACCTGCTAATACTTTCTTCTCTTTTAGTGGAAGGTTCTTCAGAAAAGAATTTTCCATGTGATAAAAACCAGTGCTGAATTTCATCTACTGTATGAGTTGCCTGAGAAGCTTCACTCTCTAGGTCTTTGTGATGGTAGGAGGCTGAGCAAAAAGGTGGTATGAGAATGCAACTCTCAACGTTGTTTTCACAGTTCTTTGCTGAATTTTGTTCCTTTACATTCAGTGAATTACCAAGTGTGCTTTACCTAGAGGATGGAGCTGTAAAACTTGGTACTTCCCCCCTCACTCATGGCTAGTGTAGAGCAAATGATTAGTTAGAGAGTCTTCAATCACTGCTTGAAGCCATAACATCAGGTCATCATTCTCTTCAAATGCCTCTGGCCCAGGCTCACTAGCTCTGATCTTCCTGTCTCACCAGTTGCTGTTTTGATGTGTTTCGTGTGGTAGAGGCTGCACTACATAAAGCTGTGTGTTGTGGACTTGAAAATGGCTCCCACTCTGTGATGTGCAACCTGATTTCCCATGCCAGGCAATGCCTTCTACACCTCTGAAACTCCTCTTGAGAGATGGAAGATTAGCTCTGTGCTGTCAGGAGCTGTCATTTCAGACAATTAGATCAGCTGACACCTGGTAGTTTTGCAAATCTCTTGCTTGCCTGCAACTACTTCATTTCAGGCTGGTTTTGAAGATCAGATACAGGGTAGCTCTTCCCATGTGTGTTCTTTGTTTCTGGCTGCTCTTGCACTGTTGGTGAGGTTTCTGGTATCTAATAATGCCTCTGTGAGGTAACTTTCCTTGTAACGAAACAATTGTCTCTTTCTGTGATTCTGTGAAGGAGGGATGGAAGTGGCAAATTTCTTCCCTCTAAATAACGCAGTCTCTGATGAAGGAAACACAATGGAAGTTCTTATTGCTGAAGGCAGAGGCAAATAAAAAAGTAGCTTACATTGTCTTATACTAGTATTGAGAGGAATGCAAGGGGAGCTAGAGAACTGCATTGACAAAGGGAAACTCTTTGCATGCCCTTCGGCTTCACCTTTCACTAGGAAGCGCTTACCAGCACTCTGCTGAGCACTGGTCCTGACTCACCTGCCTGCTTTTGTGCTCTCTCCATAGAAGTGCTTCTGCTTTCATCTAATTGTAGGTTAAATATTGCCACTTGCAACATGCAGTTTCCAGAGGAGGTGCAGTCAGTGTTTGTGAAAGGCTAGGATGTGTTTCTTTGCATTTTAGATGGAAAGTGAATTATAAAATCATTGTGGGAGAGTGAGGGGGAGACTGAGCCATAGTGCTAGGAGGAGCACAACCCTCTTTGACCTCTGCATTGCCTTCAAAGCATCCTTTACTTACATGAAATGATGAACTCTGGGGCTTGGTTATGCTGCCAGCTCCATTTTGGCTTTCTCCTCTGTCTTTGAGCCTGCATTTTAATTGAAGTAGAGCTAGCAGGCAGTTAACCTGAGTGCTCTACCTTGGAGATGTGCTACCCTAGATAATAACATAGCTTCTGCCCAACTGTTGTTTGAAAGAGGTCTCCTTGACAACTAAGTTTCTTGGCAGGGGGCTGTTATCACTGGATGGAAGCTAAACAGAGAGCCTGGAAGGTAACCGAACACCAGGAGCTGGACTGTCTGCTATGTCAGACATCTTCAATGGCAAAGGCAGAGGACAGTCAGCCTGCGTGCAAAAATAGCAAGGCAATGAGGCTTCTGGCTCCTTATGTGTGTGTAAATGAGGAGGAAGGAAAAATCAATGGTCTCAAGGAGCATTGTGTTCCTTAGCGGGGCCTTTTGTGAGAGGGTCTGGGGCTGAGTGGCTGTGCCCCTGATGGATCAGCTGAGCGCTGAGAAAGGCCAGGACTTGGACAGATGGAGTAATGGAGATTGGAGGCGGAGGAGTCTGGCCCTGTGCCAGCCTGTGGAGTGGGGTGGGCAGATTACAGAGAGGAGCTAGAGAGAAGTCAGAGGAGGATAATCCTCAAGCGGCAGCAAAGGCTGCAGCTGTTGGTGTTGGAGCATGGCATTGCAGAGGTTTTCTCCTGCCGTGCTGTGGGTATCAGCAAATGTCTTCAAGCTCTAAAAGCTGGATGAAGTGGGGATGGGCTTGTCCCCTTCCTTTGGTTGGTGTCCTAGGGGATGTTCTGGGACATTCAGCTGAAGATGGAGGAGGCTGGAGGTTTACAAAGGTGTGGAGAGAGCCTTGCCCAGCATGCAGAGTGGTTGTAAGGCCTGTGACAGTAGCTGGAAAGGAAGACAGTATGCTGCTGGAGCTGGCATTTGGATACAGTGGTATGTGTGTTGCTTCAGACTAACTGCTGAGCTCAGCTTGCATTTTTATCCCTCTTTACACCAAGTCTGAATGTTTCATCCCAGCAGAGCAAGTGGGGCACTCTAGTGGGAATGATTGACTCATGCTGAGCAGGGAAGCAAGTGAGGGGCCTAACAGCAATGCTAGTGAGCAGGTCAGGGCTCTCCAGCCCCCCTGAAAACCACTTGCTATGTCCCTGGCAGGGACACCTAAATTGTGCTGCTCCACAGGCCCTGGCAAGTAGGCAGTGATCCCTGTAACAGAGCCTTTAGCTCACACTCTTTGACATTTCTAACTCAGTGCGAGAGCATATTGCTGCTGTTTTGCTTTAGGTTTGGCAGGGCAGAAGATGTGTGAAGGGGTATTAGAAGATCCAGCAGATCCTGGTGCAAAAGTGGGAACATAGAAGATCACAGTGAATGAGGTACCATTCAGTGCTGGGAAAAGATGCACTGTACCCCTGCTCTCCAGAGGAGAGGAAGAATGGCCTGGGAAGAATCTGCTTTGATCTTGCCATCCCAGGGGCTGCAGTCAGGTCTCTTTTTGAAGTGTTTTCCCCAGGATGTCACTGTCCGAGGGATCAATACATAGCATCTTTATATCCTTTTCTTAGCCACCTCTCCACCTACCTATATGAGCCCAAATGAATTTTGGTTTGCCATTGTTTTACCTGGTAAACTTGTAGAAAGCTGATGCCAGATGTCCAAGGGGAACCTTAAGGGGAGGAACAGTGAGCTGCTTTGCTAGACTTGAGGCACTCAGAAGCTGTGAGTTAGACTCTAAAAATAAAAACTCTTGGTGTATTTTTATATCTGTTCTGTTTTCTTCAGCTTTTTAAATCTTTCTGAGCCTCATCTCCTTCAGGGTATTTTTGGTTATTTGCAGCTGTGATGGATGGGGATTGCTCATTTCCTTTCATAAACTTAAGCTGAGATTTTTGCTTAGGCTCTAGAAACTGGGATCTTTAGCAAAAAGAGGCAGAAGAGAAGGAGGAATTTGCAGTATGGCCACATGGTGAGTATTGAACACTTGTCAAACACCTCCAGCATATCTTTGCTTAGTGCCAGGATCTGAATGCGGTACAAACACTTGTCAGAGGCTCAGGATTTGGAGCCTTTGAAAGGCACAGGTCTGTGGGTGTCTGTCAGGTTTGTACGTGGAGGTGATGGATGAGAATGGATCTTCTTCTGTGTCATAGCCAAAAATGGTTCATAACAAAACATGGCAGTCATTGCTGCCCATCTGGCAGGGGCTGTTGATAGCTAATGTCTGAAACGTGCAGACAGGTCCTCGTGTTCCTTTCTCTGCACTTGGAAGTTTGAGATCTGGTTCAAACTCTGTCAGCAATTCTGTGTGGGAGCCATGCAAGGCCGGCCCCAGCCCTGCTTGTTCTCATTCAGCAACTTGGGATGTGCTGGAGCAGGCGGATCAAATAGTTATGAAGGGTGTGAATAAGCCCTGGGAAAGAGCAAGCAGGCAGCTTGGTTTATGTTTGCTTGCTGTATTTGTGTGAGTCATGGAGCTGGCGGTGGTCCTGCTTTCACCTCGCAGAGAGCAGGAGTAAGGCTGTGAGAGCCCCACGCTAATGTGCTGAAAATAGCTGAAAGCCAGGCTCTTAAGATACTCCCAAGGGACTGCAACGCCTCTGTCTATTGATTCTTCTTTCCCCCCCCCCCAACTCAGCAGCTTTTAAAAGACAGTAAAACAGGAGAAGAGCATGCATGCAGCCTACAGTGTGAGGTTGGCAGTCTCAGCCCTTGCTTGAATGGTAGGCATGTGTGTGACCTTACAGAGTCTGCATGAGTGCCCACAGAGCAGGCAGCAGAATGGTGTGGAGGCAGGCATTGAAGCAACAGAGAAGAGGTAAAACATCTCTTCCCCTGTTGGCTTAGAGGCTGCTGGCATGCCAGCAGAAGAGCTGTCTCTCCACCACCACGCACCACCTCTGCCCTGAGGAGTCAGGGACCCGAGGTGGTTTTTGCCTGAGCCAGGTGCCTGTTGCAGTGCACCCCTGCGATTCTCCAGCACAGAGGCAAAATACTAGTTGAAAGCTTTGCCTTGGGCTTTCGGTGTTTCGGGGGAATTGGTTTGTTCTGTTTCAGGTGGTTTTCTGTTTTTAAGCAAGAACAATGTTATATTTTATGCTTTCCTTAAAACTCCAGCTTCTGGAGCATCATCTGGAGATGATGCTGCGAGCTTTGTTTGAGCAGAGGAAAGAAGTCTTGAAAGGCAGTCTGGGGGGCAAAGGTAGCAATGAGCCCTTTGTTCCTTCCATGTTTCCATGGACCAAGCCTGTACGTCAGCTACCGTTGCAGGTTTTGAACACAAGAGTTGGCAGAGCAGCCTCTGATCTAGCTCACGCGTTTAGAAAAGCCGGAAGAGTGCTTTGACTCGCAAGGGATACAAGGCTTGCGTGATGGCCAAGTATTGAGGTCGGCTTAGCTGAGCAGAAGGGGGAAGTGAGAGAGGCTACTGTCACTTAAACCCTTGGTGTGAGGAACTCAGCTGTGGTTTGGGAGCTCACTGAGCTTGGGCTATTTACATGCTAAGCATCTCAAGCAGGTGAGAGAGGCAGCCATCTCCCAGCACTTGTCCTTTATGCAATCAAGCAATTGCTCTTTAGCAACACAGGCTTCCCTGAAGCCAAATCTCTGCATTTCCTCTCTGCCTTAAGCAGTCTTTGCTTCACTTGTTTTCCTTGTTTTCATATTCGTTTCTTCTGTTACACAAACTCTAATCTCAGGCCTCTGAGCAGAAATACTCTAAGCTTCCAAAAGTACGGCTTTTAATTGCAGTCGCTGGCTCCTCTCTGCCACATGCCCAGCTCATCTTACCCTTGGTAGAGTGAGCAACAAATGGAGTGAGTTAGTGAGCTTTGCTGTTTGGTGCTTTAAATCCAGAGCACTCTCAGTTGGATCCAGTAACTATTCCTCAGGCATCTGCAAGCTTTGTAGCTGTGTGAAAGCTCTTTTGCCACCTAGTTCACTTCCTCTGGTTATTCTGCTATTTTGCAGGTGTGTCCCTGCTACCCTGACTTCCCCAAAGGAGAGATTTCCTCCCGTGGTCTGTAAACTACCCTTCCACCCAGCCCCCTTCACACTGTCTGACTGCTGGGGCTGGGCAGATGTGTCCTGTGTACCACCCCTTCTTAACTGGGCCAGTATGGGAAAATGAGTATGGAGATTCAGAGTTATCCAGTCTACCTCCCTCTTTTCTGGACCTCTGACAAAGAATTTGTTGTGGGGGAAACAAGAGCATGACAGGACACGCTACATTCTGCCCAGGAGCATCAGTGAAATTATTACAGGATCACAGAATGTGAGGGGTTGGAAGAGACCTCAAAAGATCATTCAAGTCCAGCCCCTCTGCCAGGGCAGGATCACCTGGAGTAGATCACACAGGAATGTGTCCAGGCAGAACTGGCCTTACTGAGTGCTGTCCAAGGGCTATGTTTCAGTACCTGGAGACCAGTTCTGGAGCTTGAAATGGGCTTGCTGGTGGCTACATTTGTCTTGAGCCATCCAGAGAGGTATTCCAGCAGCATCTCCCATGAGAACCTCTGAGCAGTGTTTCCAAGGTGAGAAGTGTTCTGAGGTAAGTCTGCTAATGAGCAAATACATCTTTGTGTCATTCATTAAGGTTTCTTTTTTATTTTAGCTTACAGCTGAGATGTGGGTGTGACAATAGCTATTTAAATACAGCTTCAGAACTGTTTGTAGGAGGTACCCAGCATCCCCTGAGACCTGATTGCTGTTGGCTTGGCACAGCGCTACAGTGCGTGCAGTGGCAGTGTTACTAACAGGTTGCTTGCAGTAGCTGGTTTGCTATTTCTGTAAGCTCAAAGGCTACTTGGTTTTGTTCCTTTGGCACTCCCTCATCCCAGATACATTATGCATTGGCAGAACACATAAATCACAGAAGTTTTCAGGTTGGAAAAGCCCCTCAGGATCACCAAGGCCAACCAATAACCCCACTCTACAAGGTGCACCCTAAACCATATCCCCAAGCACCACATCCAAATGACCTTTAAACATATATAGGGTTGGTGACTCCACCACCTCCCTGGGTAGCCCATTCCAGTGCCTGACCACTCTTCCTGGGGGGAAAAAAATCCTGGTATCTAGTCTAAACCTACCTAGTGGCAGCTCGAGGCCATTCCCTCTTGTTCTATTACTATTTACCTGTAAGAAGAGACCAGCACCAATCTCTCCGCAGCCTCCTTACAGGTAGCTGTAGACAGTGATGAGGTCTCCCCTCAGCCTCTGTCTCCCTTCAGCCTCCTCTTTTTTGAACTAACCATCCCCAGCTCCTTCAGTTGCTCCTCATCAGATTTATTCTCTAGGCCCTTCCCCAGCTTCCTTGCCCTCCTCTGCACTTGCTGCAGCACCAGTCCAGATGTTCAGGACTGTCTCTGTGAGAGCACAGGCATCTAAGGCTGCATTAAGTGCACCCACTCTAACCATTCTGGACTCATTCCTTCGCTTGCCTGTAAGTCAGGCACACGGACAGCTTGACGGATCTCAATACTACTGCTGGAGTCATGCTACAACCTCCTACCTATTCTACAGCGCATTGCTCACAGCAAAGGGTCTGTGTCTTGAATCTCTGAGGAGTCATGCTGTCAAAATAGGAGTAAAATTTGAGCGAGAAGCTAGTTTTGGCTTCCAAATGTCTCTGCTAGTTAGGTCTATTTTAAATTTATTTGGTTCAGAAATTGTGTACACTGGATTGAAACATGCAAATATCACTTTATGAGAGTGCAGTGCTTGCTTTTTTCTTCATGCTTTCTTCCCCTCCCTCATCTCTGGGGAGACTCTCCATTTATTGCCCTGAAAATGTTCCAAATCCCAGTCCTGCTTTTCAAACCTGTACCATGGACGTGTGTGCTTTCTGAGATGATTTCCTTTGCATTTAATTTTGAATCCTCCTAGATTGCTTTTGCTGTATTTGCTCTCTTCTGAGGATGAAAAGAAATAAGGAAAAACTGATGAGGGTGAAAAGAAATAAGGAAAATGAGGATGACTGGGGGACTTGAGCATCTCCCCTATGAAGAGAGGCTGAGAGCACTGGGGCTGCTTAGTCCTGAGAAGAGAAGGCTGAGAGGGGATCTTATCAACGTCTGTAAATAACTGAGGGGTGGGTGTCAAGTGGATGGGGCCAATCTCTTTTGGGTGGTGCACAGTAATAACACAAGGAGCAATGGATACAAACTTGAACAGAAAAGGTTTCACCTCAACATGAGGAGAAACGTCTTTACAGTGTGACAGAGCCCTGAAGCAGGCTGCCCAGAGAGGTTGCGGAGTCTCCTTCTCTGGAGGCTTTCAAAACCCACCTGGATGCATTCCTGTGTGGACTACCCCAGAGGATCCTGCTTTTGACAGGGGGGTTGGACTTGGATGATCTCTTGAGGTCCCTTCCAACCTCTGCTGTTCTATGATTCTGATTCACAGGACCATCTTCATCCTGAAAGTTTAAGACTATTTTGAACAATACATCCTTCATTGCATTGTATAAATTTGAACAGTTTCTTCTGTAGGATAGCTGCATTCTGTTTACCTCTCTCAGGAACAGCTGTAGATCTGTATGGAAGATCTGCTTTCAGCAAGGGGGGTGGACTTGGATGATCTCTGGAGGTCCCCTCCAACCTCTAACATTCGGTACTTCTGTGATTAGTTGGTGTTGATTTCACCTTCACCTTTAGTCCTGGAAGGCTCTGTCCTTAAACCAAAGTATCTGCTTCCATTTGTCCCTGTGCACAGGTGCATGTTTGCTGCCAGCTTGCCTGCTTTTCAATGAAGAAATAGAAAACCTACATTTGGAACTAATTTTACCTGCAATGATTCACACAGAGCACTGCCCTTTTTCAGGACTTATTAAAATGCATTGGCAATAAATTCTTAACAGTGCTTCTATAAACAGCAATTGTTCTGCTTTGAAGCCATGGTGCACAGTGTCTGCTCAGTTATGCTGCTCTCTAAAGTGGCATAAATACTCCAAGAGAAATGACACAAAAGGAGCCCTGTACAGATGGCATGGATGAAATGCTGACCTTTCCCTTCAGTCATCACAAGCTGGAAATCTGGCATTAAATAGGATTTGTAGACAGGTTTGGTGTCTATCTTCTGGCTTATCCCCTCTTAAAGTTGGAGCATTGTCCCACCATGTACATTGTATGTTATCAGAGGACTTCTGGCGTATGCTAGATAACAATTATGTGCCAAATCTGGTCCTGGAGCCCTCACAGCAATAATTGTGTCAGAGCTGATGACTTCTTCACTGTAAACGCTAGCAGGTAGCAAGGTAAGGTGTTTGTATGCCTGCATGGAGCTTCTTCCCTTGCCCGTGTCGCAGTGTGAAAACTCTTAGAGCCTTTTGTTTTGAAGGGTTCTTTTTCTTTTCGCTTACAAATCCCCTGGGCCAACTGAGCTCTGCAGCCCGGACACGCTGGTGCATTCGTGCCATCTGCTGTCAGAAGAGCTGATTGCATGTAGTGATTCTCCTGGAGTTCTTCACATCTTCTGTGGGCATCTCACATGTGCAAAGGCAATGACAAATGTGTCCACAGCAAGGGGAAGCGGTCTTCTTTTTAGGGTGACAGGGCAACCAACAGGAAAGCTTGAAATAAGACTCAAAAGAGTCCATGGGAGGTGTGATCGTTTGGGAGTTTCCCGTCCCCCCCCCCCCCCCCCCCCCCCACGCAAAACCCAGGAGCNTGTGAAGATGATGAAGGGACTGGAGCGCTGCCCTGTGAGGAGAGGCTGAGGGACCTGGGGCTGTTTGGTCTGGTGAAGAGAAGACTTAGAGGGGATCTAATCGATGTTTATAAATATCAGAAGGCTGAGTATCAGTTGTACCCTGGGACAGGACAAGGGGCAATGGATGTAAACTACAGCATAGAAGTTCCACCTCAACATGAGAAAGAACTTCTTGGCTGTAAGGGTCCCACAGCACTGATACAGGCTGCTCAAGGCAGTTGTGGAGTCTCCTTCTCTGGAGACTTTCAACCCTGTCTGGATGTGTTCCTGAGCAACCTGCGCTAGATTCTATGGTCCTGCTCTGGCAGGGCAGTTGGACTCAATCTGTGGAGGTCCCTTCCGACTCCTAACATCCTATGATCCTGTGATTTGAAGCTCAGTATGAAGACCTAAAGATCCACCAGCTTCTTCCTCAAACCTGAAATTCTGTGCAATATTTATTGCTTAATTAATTTGAGTACTCAAAGTATATTTGGGGCAGGGAGTTAGGTTTAGCAACCAATTCTGTTTTACTGGGTCCTCCTAGTAGTGCTCCTCTCCACAGGCAAAAAATGCCAATGACACATGGGAGCACAGGCGAATGTTGCCTCTGAGAGTCTTTTGCCCACCTCTGAGGTGTGCCTGTGGATAAGAGCTGGCTGATGTCTGAACATTCACCACAACACCTTCCATACCTGGTGGGGAAACAAATCTGAAATGTTGTTTTATCTGATGGCAACGCTCCTGGTGGGAGCCAGGGAGAGTAGAGCATCATGCATCTGGGTAGAAAAGCTCCAAGGGGCTGGGCTCAGCCAGTCATGCAAGGTAGACCTACCATGGGCACAAGCAGGACAAGCCCAGACAGCAGGCAGTGAAGGTCAGTGTACAACTTGTGCTTTGTTGCTGATTGCCTTCAGCTACAAATCAGTGTTTCTCTGCCTCGGCCAGCCCTCTCCCTAGGTGCAGCCAGAAGGGACCTCAAAAGATCATCCACTCCAAACCCTGCTGCCAGAGCAGGAACACCTAGAGCAGGTCATGAAGGAACACATCCACATGGGTTTTGAATGTCTCCAGAGGAGGAGACTCCACAACTCCCCTAGGCAGCCTGTTCCAGGGCTCTGTCACCCTTACAGTGAAAAAGTTTTTCCTTATGTTTACATGGAACCGCCTCTGCCCCAGCTTGCCCCCCTTGCCCCTTGGCCTATCATTGGACATCACTGAGCAGAGCCTGGCTCTGTCCTCCTGACACTCGCCACTTGCATCTTTATCAACACGAATGTGGGCAGCCCTCAGGCTCCTCTGCTTTAAGCTAAAGAGCCCCAGTTCCCTCAGCAGGGAGATGTTCCACTGCCTTCAGCATCTTTGTTCCTCTGATTCCTCTGGGATGGTTTTCAGTTCTCAGTTACAGGTTGGTATATCTGCCTGTCCTAAAAGAGCTAAGTTGCTACACCACTTTATGTTTAGGTGCCTGTCAGAGAACTATGCCCAAAGTGCTTTTTTTCAACCCCAAAGTCAAGTTCTGCCCAATATATACATGTGGCACTCTGGCTGACTTGGAGCAAGAGGAGACCGCGTGCCAGGGTCTGAGAGGGAAGGGCTTTGCTCATCACTGGAGAGCTGCCACATGTCTTCTATGAGAGGCACCTGGTGCTGACTAGTCAGACTGGGATAAGAGGTTGAGGGAAGCTGGGAACTTTTTCTTCCTGTGCAGCCTCTAAAACCTGTGCTTATCCTACTTCCACTGTTCTTTTCCAGTGTCATCAGTGTCCTTTGTGAAGTGGTGGGATTAATGCTGAGCAGTTTTTTTTCCAGAGGACTCTGAAGAGATCTACAAAGAAGTGACCTTTTAACATGACCTGCAGTGCTGACCACCTCATTTCACATAAAGCATAGCATGCTAGGGCCACACCAGTGCTAAGGACAGTCAGTTATATGCAGTTTGAATAAGTTGTCCTTTTCAACCTGGAAGAAAAATGAGTGGCAAAGCTATGTAAAATCTTGAGTGATCTGTGCAAGATGCTGCAGTTAGTGAGTTTTTTAATTTCCTAGCAAGCCAGCAAAAGAAAATCCTTCCTGACACAGCAAAGACTTTGTGAAACATAGTGCTACAGGGCACTGACTACACAAAAAAAATAGAAATTATTTGGAAAGCAGTGGGACACATTCCCAGAAGATAAGTCTGGGATGCTGAGAAGATGCTGTTAAAGATGGGTGCAAATCCTTCCTTGAGTTTGGGAAATCCCAAAGCCAGAGACTGCTTGAAGGCCGTAGAAGGAAACTTCTTCTACTGTACTTTTCCATGCTCTTCTCCAGAAAGCAGTCAGCAGCAGCTGCCTAAGCCGGGATGCTCGGGAGCTGGATGTGTTACATATCTCACTAAGGCTGCTACACTTCTGTAAAGAGCACAGTAACAGTGAAGGGCCTAGGAAAACAAGGGCAGAGCAGCCTCTCCAAGGAGCTGCATGTTTGCATCTAAGAAGCTCAACCTGGTTTGTGCCCACTGTTGTTACTGTGTAAGCAGATTCTGAAGATGAGTCCTGGTAGGGGTCTCTCCATGTAGCATCTCAGAGGTCATTTCCAACATGGTTAATTCTGTGATCTTGTTGAATGCGTAGTGGTGCTTTGTAAGGCTGTGAGCAGAAAGGGCCCATCTAGACCCTGCGTAGCCCTTGCTAAATGTGTTCCCTCAGTCTCAGAGGGTGGAACTGATAAAGCAATCTGTGCCCTGCCAGATTTCATCTCTGGGATGGCGGTTCCAGGATAAATGGCAACTTGTGCCATTTCCAGGGGGAATTTTCTATCTTACATGTACTTAAAAGATGGGCACCGTATAGACAGTGTTAAGCAGAGTGTAAGTATCCTTTCTGTCCCCTCTTCCTTCTGTTCTGCTTATCAGCCACTCCCAGACCTTGTCATTCATATTGTTGATATCCTGAATCACAGAAACATTCAGGTTGGCAAAAGCCCCTCACGATCACCAAGTCCAACCCTACTCTACAAAGTGCACCTTAAACCATATCCCCAAGCACCACATCCAAGTGACCTTTAAACACATCCAGGGTTACTCCACCACCTCCCTGGGCAGCACATTCAAATGCTTGACCACTCTTTTCCATGAAAGTTTTTTTTTCCTAATATCCAGTCTAAACCTACCCAGTGACAGCTTGAAGCCATTCCCTCTTGTTCTATCATAAATTGCCTGTGAGAAGAGACCAGCACCAATCTCTCCACAACCTCCTTTCAGGTAGATGTAGACAGCAATGAGGTCTCCCCTCAGCACCCTCTTTTGCAGACTAAACAGCCCCAGCTCCTTAGTTTGAAGCAACTCTTTGACTTGCACTTCTTATTCTGCATAGACTTTCAGACACTCTTCCCTTGCTTTGGCTGATAGCACTCTGGAGTAAGTCCATTGGATAAGCAGACTGGCAGGCTGCTAAACCCAGCATCATTTTGGAGTGTGAGTCTTGAACTCTTCAGTACTCAAATTTTGATGCACAGCCATGCAGGGGCTCCCTCTGGTAATGCTGGTTCCAGCTCTGGATGCAGTCTAGCTCTGCTATTGTGGTCTCTGAAACTTGAGTGTTTCAGCCAAGCAGGTCACTACGGTCACACTACTACTGTGTTTGGGTTTCTGATAGTGCAATGGAGGGGTAATTAATTGATTGAGAGATGGTATTTTCAAAATTAATATTGTGTGTTAATTTTGGTATTTAAGAGTCTCACCCTTCCCCCCCCCACACACACACACTAATTTTAATAATAATCGGGACATCTAATAGGCCTATTAGCCTTCCACAACAATACACAATATATTTACAAGTATTTACAATTATATACAAATTGGAAATTATACAGAAATCCAAACTCCCTCCTGGACAAAGCAAGCAGCCTAGAAGGGGCTCAAAGCCATCCTCTCTCTCTCTCCCAGACAGACAAACAACCAGCAAAGCTTATTTTGTTATCTGTTAGTGGAAGATACTAGAGTGGAGCAAAGGAGAAGGGAAAGGAGCAAGAGCTCTGAGGCTAAAGAGGGCCAAATTGTTTACACTTTGGCTTTTTGTCCCTCAGCAAAGCAATGAGCGATATAGACTTTATCATTATTTTCTTTTTGCAACCAATGATCTAATTTCTCTCATTAGAATATTCCAATGAGCCTCAAACCAGCACACTTTTATGAGGGGCTGCTGGTTCCAGGCAGTGTGTTCTGTAGCCATGTCACAAGGTTTCTAAAGGAAACAGAGTCAGGAGGACACTGGTGTCAGTCTGCAGGGAGCAGCTTCCTTTGCTCGCCTCCCATATTTGACTGAACTCGTCTGGGTTCGTTCTCCCCGCTCCCCTCCCACCCCCTGCCTTCTGCCAGCAGTCCTCTCAAAGTGTGCTTTGTAAGTAAAGACTCTCCTAAACAGCTGACTCTTTCAGTTCTTTTGCCTGACAAAAACTTGTGCTGCTCAGAAATAGATTTGCAATTACCAAGGGAAACAGAAGAAGCAGTGCAACTCAGCTGCATCAGAGCCAGTCTCCCATCTTGCCTTAAAGAGGCCCCTGAAATTCAGCATACGTCACTTGGACATAGCTGGGAGACCTCTGCAGGGATCTTTCCTTTGAACAGCATTCCTATTGTGCAGGAGCTGCTGCGTGCAGCAGAACTGGCAAGGAACTGCAGAGTGCCTGTCTAGTGCCTTTAAAGCTTTTTGTCTTTTGACTGGCCTGGGGTTTCATGCGTCTCTTGGAGTTGAGGGTGAGAATTGCCTGGCCAAAGTGGAGGGTTCTGAGATTTATCCTGAGCTTGCAAATTGTTTCTCTGCTAATAACATCTGGGGTGTGGGTCATGCTGTCTGACCAATTCCAGGCACTTCATAAGCATCCAGAGGAGGTCAAATGTCGGTAGCTCGGGGGCTTACAAGAAGGTAATGATTGTATACAGAAGAAAAAGAAGGTATGCCCAAGGTTATGCATTAAGCTGGGTAGACCTAGGAAGAAAAGTCAAGAGGGTTGACTATTCTGGGTCCTGTGGAAAAATTATGCAGTAGAAGGGAGGGAGGCAGTAGAATGAGTAACCTCTGGACTTTCCTATAGAAGACAGCAAGAAGATTCCTTTAGTCCTCTCCTCCCTAGGCTGCCAGGAGGTATGAGGGGGGCATACACCCAGCAGACTGGATTTTGGCCACCCTCGTGAGGTGAATAGACATTACCCCTGCCTTCAACAACATGTATGTCAGCTCCTTCCAGACTTGTGTGGGCTTGGCTTGGATCTTGGCCTCAGGCTCTGCATTTTTGAAGTGGGTTAGTTTTCCAGTGACACGTTTCTGCATGTCCCGGAAAACATGCCTGGAGCTGGGACACGCAGTGCCACAAGGCAAGCTTCCCTATCAGGGCTCCGCTCTGCTTCTTGCTTCAAGTGCTGAACCAATGAGATCTGTTGGATCAAAAGCAATTCCCAGTGTTTCTGCTCTCTTCAGAGATGGAATAGCTTCCTGGAGCCCTTCTGGAGGACTTCTGTGCCTGGGAGTTCACTTGCTCCAGGGCCTCAGATGGGTCTGTGGGGGAATTTCAACATGCAACTCTATTGATGTCAGTGGGGACTTCCTGATTTCTTTTGTGAAGGGTGTGTATCTTCTGTTTCTTCCCAGGTGCTGAAAGTGCAATAACACCAGCGTGATGCTCATTTTATTTCAATGTGGTTACTAGAAAAATTGCTTAAGACAATAGTCAGATCTGTTCAAGAGTGGCTGCAATTAACAGGAGACTTCTGTTAGAACACAAGCTAGCAGTTGGGAGAAGGCACACTTTAAATGCAAGGTCAGCCAATGATCAGTGCTAGAACACTACATCAGTGCTACTGATTGAGGAAATGAGCATCCAAACCTTTTGTTTTGTAGGGATTAAGTTACCTGCAAAGTAAGAAGGATCAAGGGGAAGAAGGCATCAATGAGAATGCCAGCTCAGGTTTTGGGTATCTCTAGAAGTCTCAATTCTGTAGGCTTTCTCTTGGTGTGATGGAAAGAGAGGAGATGGAAGAAAGGCACTTCTAATTTTGTCCATTCCTCTTTTCCCTCCCTTCTGTCTATGTGCATGTGTTGAAGCATGCAAAGCATCCTAGTGTCCCAGTTCTTCTGATCCTTCGTAGACAACATTGTCCTGAAGCTGTAATGCTTTGGGTCTTTGAGCAAGTTAGGAGAAGGTACTCTGGCATCTTCTGAACTCCCGTGTGGGACTGAAGGGCAGGTATCAGACATTTATTCTGTGCTGCAGCTAATTTTAGCAGCTGATGTTACACAGACATGTGCTTCTTCTCAAGTCAGATTTGATGGCAAAGTCAAGAGGCAAGCAGAGAAGCTTGGTAATGAGGAGCAGCAGCAGCTAACATCACCTATACTTGCTGAATCGCACTGACCTATGGTCTTCTGGATAGAAAGGGCAAGCTCCTGGCTGTATACCCCACAGATAAGATTGTGTGCTTCATTTACATGTATCTGGGCATCACCATGCCCCTAGCAGTCTTTGGCAGCCTGGCCATCGCATCTTTAGGGTTTAGTAGCCTCCTGTGCTGGTGATGTTTAAATATATTTGTGATCTTAAGAAGCTGACGATCTGCGAGGGACCACATTAGCTTTCTAAGCCAAACTGCATATGTTTCCTGACGCAGAAAGTCTGCAAGGACAGGCATGTTACAGTAGCTTACGGTCCCAGCAGGCTGTCAGGAGGAGTGGGTAATGCAGGAGTCAAAGAAAAAAATGAAGACTGTGTGGGTTGTCTCCTCCCTGGCTAGTGTGGATGAACAAGGCTACAGCAGACTCTAGCATCTAAGGTGGAGAACAGGAGCAATGCAGAGCCAGTGCCTGGGTCTGGCCTGGATCCCAGAAGAAATCCCATGACTGGCTTCTGCTGCATGCAAGTTTCTGCAGATCCTCCTTTGTGGAGCCTTTCTGAGCACCTCACTGCTCTTTTGACCTCTCTCTAGCTCCCATACAGCAGAAGTGTCCCTTAACTCAGCAACTACTCTGAAGATCACCCCATTCAGTGTGATGAGACCATGCTGGAATAGCAGAGTAGCATCTTTCTTTGGGTGCATTTCTTTTCGNATTAAAATATTCCAATTACCCTTAAACCAGCACAGTGGGAATGGTTGCACATCTGACATACAAGAAGGGAAGCTTTGAGAGGGAACTCGAAATTAGGAAATGCCTCTGTTAGAAATAAGCTTTTGTGTAGTTTTTTCTCACGTCAGTTTCTTCAAGGACGAGTCTGTGAGTTCCTCTTTATTTACACAAATGAAATAGCAGCAGAACCCAGCAGGCACAGCAATGGTCATGAAATCAGTTCATGTGAAATTCTGCAGTGGATGGAAAGCAGCTTTGCCCTGCCTTTGGTTTGGTTTGAGTTATTTTCAAATAGGAATAATAGTCTGTGTGTCATTGCAGCAGAGTCCCGGTTCAGTCAAGGATGTATCCCCGATGTAGGTGTTATGTAAAAGTAAAATCTCTTTTCTCTGTCTTCTCCTTGTATCATGCCACTTTGAATCCTATTTTCCTGCCGCTGGAGGAACAACAGAGGAATGAAATTCTGCTTGTAAAACTCATTTTCTCACACGTGTTCCTCTGAAGCAGCAAGATTGCCCTATAGATGCTGCTCCTGATTCTCCCATTTCCAGCTTTTTTTGTGATCATACTTGCCTGTTACAATGCCAAGGTTTTTAGCTCACAAAGGTCTTAAACTGTTGAGCTGGGGAAACAGAAGTCCTTTCAGGTGCTTTAGACATAAGTGGAGCCAAACACCAGTCTCTTACTTAGCAAAATACCAGCTTTGCCAGACAACCTTTTCAGGGATCAAATCACACAGGATACAACTGCAGATTCTGTTTTGCCTGGTAGCAGCAAGTGACTTCTTAAATATGAATGAACTTACTTCCACACCACAAGAGCTCATCCTTCAGCTAAAATAAGCTACCAGTTTTGGGCTTGGGCTTTGCAGGACTTTACAGGACTTCTACAAATTTTGTAGGGTTATCTGTAACCCCTATTCCTTCTTCCTCCTGGGTGGTCTTGATACTGAAGTGGGAAGAGGACAACTCAAACAGCCCTCTGGCGCTCTTATCTTAAGTACTTAGGTTAAGTACCAATCTCACTGCTTTTCTTCTTTGTGTCTGCACTTACATGCTTGCTGAGCTGCAGTCTCTGCTTCTGCTCTGTGTACATGTGGTGCTCTCTCTCTCTTTGGGATGAAAGTTTTGTGCCAGGCTAGTGTGTGCCATACAATGCTGCCTAATGGGATTCCTTGAAATCTCTTCACCTTGCAAACAGATTTATGAACAAAGTGCATGCTTTGAACATCCTGCACACCCCTAAAGCCTCAGTGTATCCTGAATTTGGCCACCTCAGTTATTTATAGAGCACTCCATGCCTATTCTAAATATATTTTCCTCAAGAGGACCTCATCTCAACCCCCTGCTCTACAGCCTAAATTGGATCAGCAATGTAACTGTGATCTGTTAGCGAAACTTCCTTCTCTTACTCTGTGGCAGAGCTGCAGATGTTGCTGGCCCAGGCCTTGAAGGGGAAACTCTGTGGCTGGCAAAGCTCAAAGGTTTGAATTTAAACTTTGCAGCCAACCATGTAGAGAGATATTGATGCTATATCAACTCATTTCCTGTAGCCATTGCCTGATCATTTTTAGATATTCCTACTCTGCTGGTAAGTCTAGAGTTCTGGAGAGAAGAAAACAAGTGATTTATTGGCAATGTACAGCACCTTTCTCTTTTGTGAAGCTTTAGCCTTGCAAACTAAGCTTAATGGTGAGCACAGAAACCATTTTCTTTCTGGAGGAAGTGTTCTGTGGGCAGAAAGCATTTCCCACTGCAAGGATGCTTGAAGTTGGCATTCTCTTTTCCTTTCTCTAGGGAAGAGAGATGTCTGTTTTTGTGGGAGTATGTACTTGATGCTGCTTGGAGAGTTGTGCTTCTGACTCTATGGGGGGGTTTGACCGTGAGCCAGCAATTGTGGTTGGGAGGGCCAATGCCATTCTGGGCTGTGGCTAGTAGGTCAAGAGAGGTTCTTCTGTTCCTCTACTCTGCCCTGGTGAGGCCACATCTGGAGTACTGTGTCCAGTTCTCCAGGAGGATGGAGCCAGGCTTTGCTCAGTGATGCCCGATAGCAGGACAAAAGGCAGTGGGTGGAAGCTGAGGCACAGGAAGCTTCATTTAAACATGAGGAGGAATTTTTTTCCCTGTGAGGGTGACAGAACACTAGAACAGGCTGCCCAAGGAGGTTGTGAAGTCTCCCTCTCTGGACATATTCAAAACCTGCCTGGATGTGTTCCTGGATGTGTTCCTGTGTGATCTGCTCTAGTTGATCCTGCTCTGGCACGGGGTTGGACTGGATGAGCTTTGGAGGTCCCTTCCAGCCCCTGACATTCTGTGACATTCTGTGACTGTGACATTCTCCCTGCCCACCAGGAGCAGAAGCCTTCTCTTTTCTAGCTGGCATTTTGTAACGTCCCTGGCAGTAGAGCATGCTGTGCAGGCTTTGTCCAGTGCAAGCTTTGATTTGTTAGTGAGGGCAGGAGTGCTGCAGGGTGGTACAAAGCTAACACTGCAGGAGTGGCTTCTGCTCTTCTTTGCCCTGGGAGATTGATCATACATGGTCACTATAAGTTTCCAGGTATATGAGCAGAGGACGTCTAGGAAGCAGACCTTAAGTCCCACTTGCTGTTGACCAAGTGGGATGAGACTGTTCACTCTCTTGCTCCCATATAAAGACAGAGGATCTCTTCAGGCCAAGGAGAGTAATTCATCCCACAGCAGATTCCAGGAGAATCTCTACCTTTTAGAAGAATTATATGATTTTCTCTTTCAGTCACAGACTCTGGCTGTACCATAGGAGAGATGTTTTGGTGCAAAGGGCACACTGCAGAACTTCACAGCAGGTCTAGGAGGTTCTTCTTCCCCTCTACTCTGCCCTGCCGAGATCACACCTGGAATACTGTGTCAAATTTTGGGCTCCCTACTTGAAGAGAGACAGAGCCCTGCTAGAGAGAGTCTAATGGAGAGCTATGAGGATGATTAAGGGACTTGATCATCTCCCCTGTGAAGAGACACTGAGAGTCCTCGGGCTATTTAGCCTGGAGAAGAGAAGACTGAGAGGAGATCTGATCAGTGTCTATCAATATCTGAGGGATGGGTGTCAAATGAATGTGTGCCAATATCTTTTCAGTGGTCAGCAGCAATAAGACAAGGAACAGTGGATACAAACTGGAACAGAGAAGGTTTCAGCTCGACATGAGGAGAAGCTTCTTTACAGCGAGGGTGACAGAGCCCTGGAGCAGGCTGCCCAGAGAGGTTGTGGAGTCTTCCTTCTCTGGAGACTTCCAAACCCCACCTGAATGCATTCCTGTGCAGACTACCCTAAGGGATCCTGTTTTTGGCAAGGGGATTGGACTCAATGATTTCTGGAGATCACTTCCAACCTCTGCTGTTCTGTGATTCTGATTCACAGGACCATCTTCATCCTGAAAGCTTAAGAATATTTTGAACAATACATCCTTCATCGCATTCTATAGATTTGAACAGTTTCTTCTGTAGGATAGTTGCATTCTGTAACTATCTCTCAGGAACAGCAGCAGATCTGTATGGCAGATGCTGCAGATAACAGTTCTGAGTGGAAAATTTTCAGCCAGTGTGGATGCAGGATTGGCCATCAGGACCCTGAACAACTGTGCTGCCCCCAAGTAAGGGTCAGTACTGACATTCATACTTGAAAGCAAGCAACTACTCCTTGTCCCTATGATGTGATTGCCCCAGACTCTACTTCATGGGTCTTGGACTCGACTTACTGCTGGGTTGTAAAGTAGTAAGGCTGCTTGCCTTGGTTTGAGGACAGGATTTGGAAGCAGTGTGTCAGTAGTGTCTCCAGAAGTCACTTCAATTTAGGCACCCATTAGAAATCTCCTTCATCTAGGTACAACGGAGGTGCTGCTGCTTACTTTGCCTGGGGAACAGAGAAGCCTGGGTAAGTCTTTGCCACTCCATAGATCAGGGCAACGTAGTTCTCTTAAATCTTAAGATTTAAGCCTCAGAAAATACTTCTGAGATTGACAAAAGCTTTTTGTGGTTGTTGCCCTTTAAAGATGAATGGGGCAACATGTGGCAAGATTGCAGAATGGGATTAGCTCAGGATTTAGCAGGAATAATTTCTTAGCACTTCTCCAGAGCTGTTTTCTTCACTTGTGGCCTCTGGAGCTGCATGAAAAGGAAAGGGTTAGGTCCATGCCTGCCTGGCAGGAAAAGCATCTCTCCTCAGTGCAGCAGAATGGACTGGGTCTAGTGCTGTTGGAAGCAATGAAATAGGTAAAGTGTATTTAACAGAGAGTTTGATGTGGGGGTGTCATGGTAGGCCTAAAAAGGCCAAGTGGGCCTGTACATGTCCTAGCTTGCCCAGGCATGCTCCCCTGCTTCCCCTTCTTCTGTGCTGGGGATGGTGGCCACAGGAAAGGGGACAAAAGCCCCAGCTTCACCTAATATGGGCAAACTGGGCAAACTTCTATCCTGACTGGCTAATCTATGTCCAAAGGCCCATCAGTCTCCGGCTGAAATGGATATAAATGATATGCAGGTAGCACAAGCTCTCTCACTCTGCTACTGTGCCCTCTGCTATTGTATCTGTGCCTGCTGCCTCCACGCGCTTGGCCTGCACAGCCAGCGTGACACCATGCCGAGACTGCACACCGCAAGACGTCCTGCCTGCACGTGAGAGCCTGCTGCCAAGAGAGCCAGGACCAGGTCAGAGATGTCTGCCTCCTTTCTGAAGCGTCCAGGAGCCTGAGGGAGCTCCAAAGCCTCTAACAGCTTTCGGCCTGGCCGCAGCCCTGCCATGTGCTTTGGGTATTGTCCCATGATATTTTTGTGAGTAAATACTTCAAGCCTCTTGTAATCATTGATTGCCTTCTGCCATAAGCAGAAAGGAGCTTCCTGCACCCATCCAGTGGCTAAGCAGGATAACTAACTGCAAGTGGTGTAAGTGACCGCACAAACCTTCTCTGTCAGTAAAAATGTTTGCTTATGCTGGTTGCCTTTAAACTGTTCCAGTTTTGCCTGTTCCTTATATGTATACATTTCCAAACCGTGCATTTTTGAACCTTGTATGTAAGTTTTGTGGCGAGATTTAATGTTAATAAACAGTTTTCATAGTTATTAACAATCTCTGCCTGGATATCAAAATTGATATCATTATTGATTGTGAATCATTTCATTACAGGGGGATCACACAGGTACCCTGAATATTACCCCAAGTCTCCTTCCTCTTCACTCACAAGTCTTTTCCTAAAGTTTCCTTGGCTCTTCCCATGGAATCAGTGACAGGATAGTGTTACTTTTTGCTCTGGTCATGACCTGTCTCTGTGTGTATAGATAGTTTCCTTGTCTGTGTCCTAGCATGCAGGAAAAGACAGGGGAGTCTCTGAAGGCACCGCAGTGCCACTCAGCCTAGTGCAGTCCTCAGCACCTTGGGGTACTGCTGTTGCACTCTGCTAGAGAGACCTGTTCAGTTCAGACAGTGTCTGTAATCCCATGGGGATGCATTGACTTGGGAAAGGCTCTGCAGTACCTGGGGCTACACCAGGACGGGTGCTCAGACTCTAGTGCTGATCACTTGTGTAGCGAGCATGAAAAACCCACTCCTAATATGTCCTTGGTCCCTGGACTGAGAATGTGATTGGCAGCTTTCTGCCTCACCTTGTCATGCCTCTGAGTAGTTATTCCCACTGTTGTCTCTCCAAGGCTAACTTCCTTGTAATGGAAGACCTGCATTTGACCACTTATGCTGGTTTGAGGCTAATTGGAATATTTTAATGGAGAAAATTATATTACAGGCTGTGAAAAGAAAACAGTGGTGATGTCTACTTCACTCATAGGCTTGCTGAGATGTATAAGACTAAGAACACAAAACATAGATAAGACACTCTCTCTCGGAGAGTTTTGGGCTCTCTAGCATCTTGCCTTCTCCTCTCTGCCAAATAACCTAATTAACCACTCTCCTTCTAACCCCCGTGGCCAATCCTCCAAACTCATCTTATGCGTAAGCCAAACCCTGGGGTAAGGTAGAGGGGTGGAAAGAAGGTGGAAGGGTGGTTGGGAGCCCCTCCTGGGGTCTCTGATTTCTGGAGGGGAATTGTGTTTCTGTATTACCTTTAACTTGTATATTTCTGTAAATATTCCTGTATATTGTGCATATATCTG
The DNA here is from genome assembly GCA_013399055.1 of Ramphastos sulfuratus. Lineage (NCBI taxonomy): Eukaryota > Metazoa > Chordata > Aves > Piciformes > Ramphastidae > Ramphastos > Ramphastos sulfuratus. Next base: position 93,547 of record WBNM01019181.1, on the reverse strand, counting down.
CTTGTATATTGTGCTAAGCTGTAAATAGAGCTTCAGTCCTTAACTTCCAGCTGGCTGAGTCTAGTCCGGGGGATTTTACAAAGCGTGGGGAGGCAGAGAACTCCCAAACCGTCACACCCCTGCTGATTTAAACAAACCATAGGACCTTTGGAAAGTTAGAGTAAGTAATTTGTGCTAACAAGACCCAATATGAGCTGGGTGATGGGGTCGGGGAGCAGTGTGTTGCCCTGGAAGTCCATGAGGAATTAGTTCAGGACCTGCTGAGCCACTTGGACACCCACAAGTCCGTGGGACCGGATGGGATCCATCCACGGGTGCTGAGAGAGCTGGCAGATGAGCTGGCCAAGTCGCTCTCCATCATTTTCCACCAGTCCTGG
>WBNM01019181.1:0-84254 GCA_013399055.1 Ramphastos sulfuratus | reverse complement strand
GAGATCTGATCAATGTGTACAGATACCTGAGGGGTGAGTGTCAAGTGGCTGGGGCCAATCTTTTTTCAGTGGTCAGCAGCAATAAGCCAAGGAGCAATGGCTACAAACTCAAAAACAGAGAAGGCTCAACATGAGTAGAAACTTCTTTACAATGAGGGTGACAGAGCCCTGGAGCAGGCTGCCCAGAGAGGTTGTGGAGTCTCCTTCTCTGGAGACTTTCAAAACCCACCTGAGTGCATTCCTGTGCAGACTACCCTAAGGGATCCTGTTTTTGGCAAGGGGATTGGGCTCGATGATCTCTGGAGGTCCCTTCCAACCTCTGCTCTTCTGTGTTTCTGTGCTTGTTGTGTAATTGGTGAGGGGCTGGCTGCTTGGCTAAGAATGGAGATGGTCTCTTTTGTGTGTCTGCATAGTGGGGTCTGGCCTTGAGGCATCAGAAAGGTGAGGAGGAAGAAAAAGTTCTCTTCTGAGGCTCCACTTCCGTGTCTCAGTGTGAGCCTCCTTGGGCATCCTGGCTGTGTTCCTACCTGTGGGACAAGCTTTTGCCTTTGCTCTTTACGTAGAGCTGCTGGCCAGTAGCACAGCAGGAGGAACAGCTAATTTGACTGGTTTCAGTTGTCACTTCTGGGAGACCCTAAAGAACCTGTCAGTTCTTGAGGGGGACACCTGAGCTGCTGCAGAGCTGACAAAAGCACTAGCCAGTGGGAGTGCTATGTGGGGTGACTACTCAGAGCAGAAGGGAACAACAGCCCAAGAGCTTTTGCAAGCCTGCAGTCTCTGCTTCTTCAAGCGTGTTACATGAACCCTCAGTCACTCCTGGCTGGCTGTGATAAATTGGTTTCTCCATCTTTTCCAGTACTCTATAGAGCCTGGAGAAATGTTGGTGCTTCAACCAGAAAACTACATCTGAGCATTGGAGTCACTCTTTGAAGGAGATGAAGCAGATAGCAGAAAGTTCAACCATCCACTGCCCCAAATAAAAGCCAGTTTGCAATAGCTGCTGAAAGAGCTGCTGAAAAGCTGCTGAAAGAGCTGGTTTCTAACACTCTGTCTTTTCTGTTGTCCTTCTGTCACTGGGAGAAATAGCTCTAATTTTGATCTGAATTCTTGGACTTCCCTTGATTGCCTTGTTCTGGTGGAGACCAACCTTGTTGTGGTAGCTGTGATAGTTTGGAGCTTGACAGGGACATTTGAACTCTGTGATTGCCTTGTTCTGGTGGAGACCAACCTTCTTGTTGTAGCTGTGGTAGTTTGGGGCTTGACAGGGATATTTGAGCTCTGTGCCCCTCCACTTCACAGAGAGTATAACACACTGTGAGACAGGCTTGTGTCTGCTCTAAATTGACAGGTCAGTGACTGAGACAGGCACTGAAGACAGTAGTCACTCTTGATGTGATATGTGCTCTCAGCTCAACTTCTGTTAGGCAATGTTATGTGCCCTATGATATGAGCCCCTAATTCTCTCTGTAGGCACTGTGCTTTAAACCAGGGGCAGGGTGGCTGGCTTCATGCAAAATGCTGTTCTGGTGCCAAGCAGCCACCAGAAGTTAGCTGTCTCTGAGCACTTGTTTAAATTTTCTGGTAAAGCTGGGGATATAGGGAAAAAATGACTACTTAAGAGTCTTAGAAGGCCAGAGGTTCCTGAAAGTCACATTGCTATGCTTTTCAGAGGCTGTGACTGGTGCTTAGAGCTGGCTTCACTCAGCTGCAGCCTCTGAAAGCATCTCTGTAAAGTTTTATTTAGGTGTCTCCCCAGTCTGCTTGCTGTATAGTGATGCATGCACATGGCAGCTGGGAAATTGGATCAGAAAGTGTCTGAGAGGTGGTGGCAGGGGCTGGAGGGTCACAGGATGGGGCTCAAATCCCATTAAAATCCACTGGCACTTGAAAATGTGCTTGGAACTAAGTGTATGATGGTGTTCAGACCAAAAGTAAGCAGATGCCTGTTGTATTTTATTAACCCATGCCTAAGACAAGCAACCATGCATAATGCAAGGGAATGTGGCAAAGGCTTTTCTAATTATTATTTCTCTTTTTTTTTTTTTTTTTTTTTAAAGTGTACATAATTGGTGCTTAGAATTGGTTAAAAACATCCATCTGAACCTTTTTGCAAGTTCAGTGTTGGATATGTTTTGCCACTTTTGTNCTCTAAATCTTCTCTTCACCAGACGAAACAGTCCCCAGGTCCCTCAGCCTCTCTTCACAGGGCAGTGCTCCAGCCCCTTCATCATCTTCATAGCCCTCTCTTGGACTCTGTCCAATAGATCCCTATCCCTCCTGAACTGGGGAGCCCAAAACTGAACACAGCATTCCAGGCAAGGTCTCAGCAGGGCAGAGTAGAGAGGGAGGAGAACCTCCCTCAGTTAAGGCGCCTATGTTGGGAAGGTCACTGGGCAGCTGCATGCAGTAATGTTTAGCTTCTCCTGACATTGCTCAGTGATTAGAAATATTCAGCATACAAATAAGCTCGTTCGGCTTCAGCAAGTACATCATCTCCCTCCTGCCAGCCTTGCTTGGGGTGAGCTAATGGACTTTTAATGTTATACAGCTTAAAGAGTGAGTGTCTCTAATAGCTCCTGATTAAGCTCTCCAGAAAGGCAAATAACCATCATGGGGCAAAGGGGAGATGGGGAGAAAAAACATCACAGATATTAGGAAGTTGCTGGCCAAGGGACTCTTGCTGATGTGCTTTGTGTTTAGGGAAATTCAACATTGTATTTAGCACATTTTGGCTTTTGAGAACTGTCAGTTGGATCCCAATTTATTCCCTCTGAATGTTTTTAGAATAGTGATAAAAGAGCCCTTCATCCCTGCTCCTCCCTTTTTGCCCATTTATAATCTATTATTTTAGGGCTGCTTTGAGGAACTCTTGTGTTTTCCTGTTATCACTGTCCCTGGCTCAACACTGTGATTCCAAACAATGTAGGCTTTGGGAGTTATTTTTATCTTACTGATCTTCTGGGGTAAAGGAACACGCTCATTTTTGTCTCCAGACAGCCTGATTTGCTGGGCAGAGAGATGTGGTGCATATTAGGGGCATCAGGCTCCCTTTAAACTGACTTGGTCCTGTCTTTCCCTGGTTTTATGTCAGGCAGATAGGACTGATGTCTTGCTAGGCACAGAGAAGACATGATATGTGATTCTGAAGTCAAGCAAGCTCTGCTCCAAAGTGAACATTGTACCCAAGCTCCCACTTTTCTCCCTGATTTGCAATCCCACTGACCCCTTTGTTTTAATGTTCTTTTAGGGAGGTGGAGAAAATAGAGATTGAGGTACTTTTGTCCACTTCAGAAAGTACAAATTATAGCTTTGGCTTATTAGACACCTCTTTCACTAATGGCTCTGTCTGCAGGGCTCCCTATTGCTTTATGCTTTATGACATTGGTGGGATGGAGAGAGGTTTTTATGATCTGTTTGGCCAATTCACAACAGAACTCTGGGAAGAAAGGAATGGGCTTTGTTCATGTAGGGCTAGCAACCTTGTGTTCTCCTCCTGCCTCCTGTGTGCCAAGGCTTGCACACAGCATCTCAATAACCACTTCTGAGGACCTCAGTTGATCAGAACAAAGGCCAATGTGCTTCTGTGCACAGCAGCAGCCAGCTGCCCTTCCCAGCCTTCAGCATCTCTTGCAGGGTAAGTCTGCTCCTGTCTGAAGTCAGTGCTCTCCAGGCAGACTTGAGCTGGTTGTGTTTGCAGGGTACAGGCCAGGTCTGCAGCCACAGCAGGCCAAGGGACAGCCTCCTACAACTGTCACATAAAGAAGTAAATCCACTTGGCTGATCCAAAACTGTGGAGGAGTTCCTGCAGGACAGTACTATGGCTTGTGTAGTGACCAGGAGGAAACTCCATGCCCAGTGCTACCACAGAGGCACCCTTGTATCTAAGAGCTCAATAGTGGCACACAGCAGATGCTGTCCCTGAGGGGTGCTGGTGCTCTTCAGTCTCCTGCCACCACCTGAGATGAAGACCAGGACTGTCTCAGGACTGCTCTGGCAAGGACAGCAGAGAAGTAGTGGAAGTCCACTCACTCTTATCCTAAATTTCTGCAACACCACCATAGCTGCAGCAACTGGTTGCAGCTTCTTTGACCAGATACAGTTGGTGGAGCTGTCTGGAAGGCAGGCTGGATCTTAGCTGGCAAGGATGGCTCTCAGGGATAGCCTGCAGCAAGCCCAGTGAGCCCTGTCCCTCTCTGCTTAGGGAAGCACCAAGTGCCTGCAGGGCCCCTTGCGGTGCCTCACGCCTTCTTTGCAGCCATGTAAACTAATGCCCAAGAGCTGGGGTGGTGAGGAGCAAGGGCCAGTAACAATGTTTCTGTGAAGGATGTTTAAACTTTACCTCCCACCGAATTCAGTACATGAGTTCAGCTGGGTTTGTCCCTGTGAGGCCCCTCAAAGTCTTCCCCAACTGCTACTTACTGATGCAGGGCTCAGTGGATCCACTTCACAGTGACACTGCTGGGTTCAACGTTTAGGCTCCAGAGAGTGCTTAATCCACCTCCACTCCCACACTTAGTACCTTATAAAAGGGAAAAGAAAAAAATCAAAGCCGCACCCTTCCTGTTGCTTCCATCAGAGATTCCCTCTATTTACTAGTGGTTCTGACAGGTTTGGGTTGATGCACACCATGCTGTGTTCATTGCCTTGTTTTGTTAACACTGGTGGCAAACCTGGGATTGGCAAATGTCTTTAACTCCTGTACCACTGGGGGTACATTTAGATGTTACCTCGCTGAGTACTTGAACTGATTGCACAAACTTCAGCTCTGCTACTAATTAGAATGGAGGGAGTGATGGTGGGAAGTCTATTACAGAAAGCTTCCATGAAAAAAAAAAACCCCACAAACCAACAAACAAACAAACAACACCAAAAACATCGGGGCAAAAGTTAAAGGAAACTCTAATAACTGAACTCAATGGTCCTGAAGCCTGAGAGCCTGTTGCAACTAAGGACTGATAAGTCCACTGAGAGATGTGTTAGCAGGTCAGTAGTACAAAGCTAGTTCCTCACTTGTTCTTTCCCCAAGGCATGGCTCTATTCGCCATCAAAACCCACTTAAGGCAGAATGTGAAACCCAGCCCAGCAGGAGGCATGGAAGTGCTGTTCAATTGGCTCCTCCAGATCGCTTCTCCGTTGCCCCCAGCCTGCCCCACGCTCCTCTCTAACACGCCTTTAAATGAACTCTCTGGAGGTGTCCTGCTCACAGTAATGAACTAAAATAAAATACCGTTGAAAGGAGCTGGATTTATGCCTTGTCATATTCTGTTATCATCACCTAGAGCAACCTCATCCTGTGTGTCATCTGTCTCTCCAGCTTACTCATGGAGCAGCAAGCATCATGGTGACTGTGCAAAAAAAAGGAAGAGAAATGCAAGTTCATGTGAGTTGGAATAAATAATTCAGAGGCACTGGCTTGTCCTGATATACAGCACTACCCAAGGCTGCTGGGTCATACTGGTCCAGCATGCACAGAAATCTTGGTCTTGTAAGTAAAAGCAGCCTGTGAAGAAAGCTGAGTGTATCCTCCAGCCCATCAGCTTTCCAGTTTATTGAGCAGGTGGAAACTCAGCAGTGTGACTGTGTAGAGGGCTGGAGTGAGGCTGCAATGTGTGGCAGCAGTGTAAGCGTGAGCAAGCTGTGGGCTCTTCAGGGGGTGCTGCTGGACCTGAACACAGGCACCTGCAGGTGAAGTGACTGAACACAGACAGTGCCTGAGTGTGAAAGGCAGTCCTGAATAACACCTCCAGAAGTAATGGGGGGGAAATCCCCTAAACAACAAAACCCACCCAGAAAGCAGTACGTCTTGCATGCAGATCAGAACTTGGAGTGAAAAGACTCCAAAAGAATATGAAAGTGCACAAGTCCCTGGGACACGATGGCATCCATCTGCAGGTCCTGAGGAAACTGGCAGACGAAATTGCCCAGCTGCTTTCCATCACATTTGGCATCCTGGTGTACCTCCCACTAACTGCAAAAAGAGAAACACAGCTTCCATTTTCAAAAAGGGATAAGAGGAAGACCCAGGGGACTCCAGGCCAGTCAGTCTCAGTTCTGTGCCCAGCAAAATCATGGAGAAGATCCTCCTGGAAACTGCTAAGGCACACAAAAAAATGGGGAGAAGATTGGTGGCAGCCAGCATGGCTTTACCAAGGGCAAATCATGCCTGACAAATCCAGTGGCCCTCTGTGATGGGGCAAAAGCATTGACGGCCAATGGAAGAGAGACTGATGTCATCTGCCTGAACTTGTGCAAAGCACTTGACACTGTGCCTTGTGACATCCTGGTCTCCAAATTGTAAAGACATGGATTTGATGGATGGCCTGCTTGGTGGATGAGCAATTGGCCTGATGATTGTGCTGAAAGAGTGATCATTATTGGCTCCATGTCTAAGTGGAGGCCAGTGACAAGTGGTGTGCCTCAGGCGTCAGTACTGTGACCAGTGCTGTTTAACACCATTGCTGGTGACATAGTGAGACTGAGTGAATCCCCAGCAAATTTGCCAATGATACCAAGCTGTATGGAACAGTCAACACACTGGAGGGACTGGATGCCATCCAGAGGAACCTTGAGAGTTGTACCAATGCCTGCCTCATGGAGTTCAGCAAAGCCAAGTGCAAGATCCTGCACCTAGGTTGAAGCAGTCCTGGGCACAAATGCATGCTGGCTGGAGAATGATAGAGAGCAGTTCTGAGGAGGAGGAGTTGGGGATGCTGGATGATAAGAAGATCAACATGAACCTGCAATGTGCACTTGCAGCCCAGAAGGCAAACCACATCCTCATCTGCATCAAAAGAATTGTGGCCAGCATGTTGAGGGAGGTGATTCTCTTCCTCAGCTCTGCTCTTGTGGGGTTCTACCTGGAGTACTGTGTCCAGATCTGGAGCCTCCAACACAAGATGCATTTCCCCTGAAGAGCTACAGCTGTCTTTGCACAAAGCTGGGAAGATCTTGAATTTCTGCTATTGATGACTGGGAGTGGGGTTAATTTATCACAAAGAGCTGAATTAATTAACTATGTGTGCAGCCAGGTTTGAGGTTGAAGGCACCAGGAAGTTACACCTCTGACAATGCCCCTCCTGCTTGCTGACATAGACCAGGTCCCTCAGATGCCCATTTAGTGCTGTGATGCCATCATCAGATAATAGAATGGTGGCAGTGGCTGGCTGGGTCCACGTGTGATCACATGTAATCCTCTGACCTGACTGCAAAAAGGTCCTTCAGATCCAAATACCATTTCTCTTTCAGTAGTTACCACTCTGTCACTGGGCACTTTGCTCAGCGAGTGCATAAGGAATGTGCCATGTGAACCCAAAGCTGGGGGAGTTCAGCCTGGAGAAGAGGAGACTTAGAGGGGACCTTATCACTCTCTACAACTACCTAAAAGGAAGTTGTAGTTAGGTGGAGGTCAGGCTCTGCTTCCAGGCAACTTGTGACAGGATGAGAGGGCATGGCCTGTAGCTGTGCCAGGGGAGGTTTAAGTTGGATATTAGGAAGCACTTCCTCATGGAAATGGTGATTAGCCACTGGAATGGACTGCCCAGGGAGGTGGTGCAGTCACTGTCTCTGGAGGTCTTTAAGAAAAGATTGGATGTGGCACTTGGTGGCATGAGTTAGCTGATGTCATGGTGTTAGGTCATAGACTGGACTTGATGATCTCAGAGGTCTTTCCCAGCCTCAATGATTCTGTGATTCTGTAAAGAGCCCTGACCAGCAGCCAAGGGCCATTACCAGCCAGGAGGAGATGGGGTGCACCTTGCCCCTTTCCCCTTCCCAGCACCCTGTGCCTGTCTCGGAAATAAGCCCTGAGTCTTTACTGATGACTGATGGCCCTGCACGACCCAAGGCTTGCAGGCCAGGCAGCTCTGCACACAAAATGATTTGCTCTTTCCTTCATGGCACTGGTTAGACCACATAAAGCTGCTCTTTCTGGGAAGAGCTCTTTCAGAGCCAGCTCAGCTCTCTCTCAGCTGCATAGCATTTGCCAGCGTGGAAATACACACTTTGCTTAGAAAGCTAAATAATGTCTCACAGTATAATTGCAGCCTCCCGATTTTTATGGGAAGTAACCTTCAGGTGTTGTCTGCCAGTGGCTTTGTCCCTTTGCACGCCTGGCAAGAGAAAACATTATTTAGAGGGCCAGGGTGAGGATGAGGAAGATACCTGCTGTTCTCAATTTTACAGACAGGACTTCAGCAAAAGTCCACTTTCACCAGCCTGAATTTAAAGACAAAGGCAGTGGCTCGAGGATAGAATTAGCAACACAAACTAATGAATTTGTAAAATAATCTTTGGTGTGCTTAACTCACTCTTAGTACCTGATTTTCAGTCTGGTCACAGAGAGATTGTGAGATTTGCACTTCTGCCACCACCATTCCTTTGCAGTCAGTTAGAGGCAGAAATTTCCGTTAAATATATATGCAGGATTTCTGCAGGTTCATGTGAAGAGAGTGCTAATACATCATTGCTCCCAGTGGGGACATAGCTGCCTCCTAGCTTACGCCTGCTGACAGGTATTAGAGCTGGGCTTGAACGGTAGCAATCGATATAGGGAAACTGCTAAGTGCAGCTCTGATGCTCCTTATGCAAACGCTACCACTCAGCAGAGAGCACGCCTGCTCAAATGAGCAAAGAAACAAGATTGACTGATCTATTTGCTAAATGATTCCCAATATTTCCTCTTACTTTTCTGTGGTTTGCACATCTTACAAGAGAACAGTTGCTGAAACTGTAGAAGGTTGTACCAGGCAATGTTAAGAAAAGAGCAGCTCTCTTGGGGACAAAAAGGTGTTGTCCACAGACTTGAGGATGAGGGAGCTATCCTGGACTATCTCCAAGCATGTCAGGACACAGCTAGCTGGAATCTGCCCCCCTCATCTGCTTAGTGCCCACCAATTCCTACTCTTACATGGACCAAAGCAGACACACGTGTCCCTGACTCAGGTCCCAGGCAGACCTAGGGTGTGGGTGACACATCTTTCTGTGTGGCTCCTCAGCACCCCCTTGGTCTCTCCAGCATTGTTACCCATTAAGAAGTCATTCGCCTGAAGCTGGACCTGATTGCCCAGGTAGCTGAGCACCTGCTGCTCACACCAGATTAGCAGGAGCTGCACATCCTCAGGACTGCCAGTGGCCTGACCTGGAATTTGCTCACGCTAAAAGCCAATTTATTTGTTCTGAACACACAGCTGATACACGAATAGAGACCACTGTTATGACAGGCAGGCCCTGAGAGTCTGGGATCCCCTTTTCTTATTCCATCTGCAATCTGGAGTAATTGCAGTGGTGATGGAGCTTCATAGCAGTACTGACCTCCTTCTCCCTCTAACACACAGAAAAGTGGAACAGGAGAAGAAAAAGCCCTTAGTTTTCTGATTTCTTTCTGCACAGTAACCCTGACCTTGGTGGCACACCTGGCCCTTACTGTGCCTGGGAAGGTTGGTGCTCACCAGCTGGCCCCAGCACAGCTAACTGACTGCTCAGCAAGGCTGGGTACTGCAGCATCCCAGGATAGGGGCATGTGAGTTAGCAACCACTTGACAGAGCAAGGTTACAAGGAAGTGAAAGGAGCTGCTGGGAAGGTCATGCTGATAGGTTTCTGTGCTCAGGGGTGATTAGTTTGGGACTGCAGTCAGAGGCATGTCAGCAGTGGACTGAGAAGTGAGCTTTTATTTGGGACTAGTACAAATCTGTGCATAAAGAAGAAACTGTTTTGTGCTGTGCCTGGCCCCCTGATGAACTTCAGGCAGACTCTCTGGTAAGGAGTGGGCTACATCCTGAGCTGTGACATGGTGGAAAAGGGGATCCCTTATTCTGGGGGATGTATGCACTCACCTTTCCATTTCTTATCATTTAGAGACAACACCAAACCTGCAAAGAAGCTTGAGAGCTGAGCAAGGTGAAAGGGTTTACTTGTGTGTGCCAGGAGCCAGGGTGCCTAGAGAGCCCAAGGCAATGTTACGGGCATTTGAAGCAGAAAGGGTCCTGCAAAGAGAAGTTGTTAGTGTAGTTGCTTTGTAGATGTGCTGTCTGGAGGAGTTTGGGTTTGGAGGAGCTGGGAAGGAGAGAACTGCTTGATCTGGAAGAGAAGGAGCCTTGGAAATGCTGCTGGGCTCGTGCTGCCTGAGGTTGTTGGTTCCTTGTACTCCTGGCTGAGGCAGTCTCACCACACCTGCACACATTCATCTGCGGGGAGGTTTGTAGTCAGGCTGTAGAGAAGGGACATATCCAAGATGAGTGGTGTGGTTGAAAAGATTGAAGGATGGATGCCATTCAGAGGGACCTGGACAGACTGGAGAGATGGGCTGAGGAGAATCTCATGAGATTCAATAAGGCAAAGGGCAAGGTCCTGCACCTAGGTTGGGGCAAACTTTGATATCAGTACAGGCTGGGGGATGATGACATTGAGAGCAGCCCTGCTGAAAAAGACTTGGGGGTGCTGGTGTATGAGAAACTCCACAAGAGCCAACAGTGCATGCTTGCAGCACAGAAAGCTAAAGGCAACCTGGGCTGCATCAAAAGAAGCGTGGCCAGCAAGTCAGGAGAGGTGGTTCTGCCCCTCTGCTCTGCTCTGCTCTGGTGAGACCTCACCTGGAGTACTGTGTCCAGCTCTGGGACCTCCAACACAGGAGAGACACAGGCCTGCTGGAGCTCTCTAGTGTACCACCACCAGTAAGTGCTTACCCAGCACAGCCTGAGCTTGGCTTTGTGTGTTCTAGAAGTTGTCATTCCTTGTCATGCTATACCACCTCATCTCTCTACTTTTCTAAAGCAAGAAGTATAGTCTGGAAAAGCCATGTCCTGCTTTTGAGAAGGAGTATGGCTTAGACCTTAGTTTCTACCCCACTTTTGAGGAGTATTGCTCAGACCACAATTTCTCTCCCATGTTATCCTGTTAGAGATGTGCCTGCCTATGAGCATAGCTAAGGGCTGTGATTTTCTCTGGCCCTAACATAGAGATGAGAGGAGCTGCTGCCTAATTTCTTAACGAGGCTTTCATGTGAGCTGTCTTGAGTGTGTGACCTGAAGGGAGAGCTTCCTCATGGGCAGCTGACTTACTAAAAATGCAAACAAAACCCCAGCAGTGTAAATCCACCAAGTGCTGGAGAAATTGTTTCTGTTGGTCCTTTTTCAGGCATCTGTCTAAGCCACAAGTGGTAGTTACATTGTCCTTACTCTCTGCAGAGCCTAACTAGAGCATCTGTGGAAATGGGCAGAAGTTAGAGTGCTCAACTTCAAAGTTTTAATGATAGAGTATGAAGGGAAAAGCCACTGTACTCTTTCTTCTGTCCCCTCCTTCCTATGAGGCTCTAACAGCTGTCTCTAGACATTTTTCAGTGAACTTTTAATCTCCTCTATGAGCATTTCTCTTGCTAGTTTCTATTACAGGTAGTAGAACAGGAGTTTCTCTCTTCTGGATTCCAAACTCTGGGTGAATCTGAAAATGTGATGGGAATGTTGTTTCTTTATCTGCTCTTGTTTTACCTGGTGTGTATAAATGCATGATGAGTAGCCTATAAATGTGCTCACTTCCCAGCCTCTGACTCAGCCAGCTGTTGTTCCTGTTTCTCAGCTGTGGTGTTTAGTGAATGAGGGCTGTTGATTTTCATATGGAAATGAGCCAAATCAGCAGCAATGCTCCAGATTTTGTGGATTTTCTTAATTGCTGAAGAATTTGATTATCCTCAGTAACAAGACATCATCTCTGGTGGGAGATAAGATCGTTTCATGCAGCCATTTATATTCTTGAAATGACAGTGCCCTTTTACCTCTGAGATTTTTCATAATGCAGAAAGATAGCATTGCATGGCCTGGCTATTGGCAGTGAGTGTGAACTGCTAACAGGCAGCAATATTTTCATCTATTCTCAGCTTAACTTTTGCCTTCTCAGTCCTTTTCTCCCTGTTTACCCTTGCAATTGGAGATAAGCTGGACCCACGTAGTCAGGAATGTAATCCAGACATCTCTTTTGTGAATCACATTTCTGACGTGCCCTTCAAAGAGAAGTTAGATGCCTGCAGTCTGTTTTCTGTGAGCTGCTTGGAAAAAAAGTCTGAGCTGCAACTATTGATAGATACCTGTTTGAGGGGAACACCTGGAGGTGTCTGCTCTCACAAAACCAGCACAATACTTCACTGAAAAGCAGCTTTGCTCAAGGACAGCTTTATCCTCTTCCTAAAAGGAGATCAGACTCTTCATGGGAGGGCAGGCAGGGGCCACCAGGGACTCTGACAAGGTGATGAAAGCCTCTAAGTGATTCATTTTTTGGAGAAGGAGTTCAGGGTGTGATTTTAAAATACCCTTTCATGCTGTCTGGGGACAATGGAAACTTGGTGAAAGATCAGGTGCATTTTCTGTCTTTGTGTCCTATCCAGGCCATTTTGTTGCTGAACAGAACTCCGCTTGCTGTGCAATGGAGCAGCTAGCCAAGGCTCAGATTACCAAAGCTAGACCTTCTTTTCAGAGCAGCACTGAGCTCTCTGTTCCACAGTGCCAAAATTGTAGAAACATGGAAAGTCTTAGCTGAGGGGAAGCAGAAGTGAGGGTGAGCAATTACATGAAGGTGATGTTGAAGTCCCCCAAGTGTAAAATAATGCTTGCTTCCAGATCCTGTCTCTGTTCCTGAGATCTCCCTCTCAGGAGGCCTCATGGCACTATACATTGTTTGGAAAGACTAAGGCAATAGAAAGCTTGAAGGAGGGTAAGGGAGGCATCCAGAACCACAAAAAGCAATTTGAACAATGCCATTCCATGGGGACAGATGAGGCTCCACCTACCTGCTCCTGATAGACAGGTGAAGATCTTGAGGCCTTATTAAAGAACCAAAAGTGTGGATTCTGAAGCCTCTAAATAGGCAACAAGATGCTCAGATGAGTGATTGCTCTGAAGTCCTAGCTGTGCTGGGTCTGAGGGCTCTCAGAACCACAGCAGGTAAGCAAACTCTCGCACTTGACTGAAATGAAGAGTATGTTCCTTAGTCTTGCCCTCTGCACAAGTCTCTTGGATGCTTGAATCCTTTAAATGCTGGAAATGAGATGTAATGCTCTGGAATGCCCTGGCTGGGCAGTCAGTGAAATCCTCTGTTGTGAGGCCCAGTAATACTGAGTTATCCAGATTAGACACTGCATCTGATTATCTTGCTGATAATCCTACCCTCAGTAATTTAATCAGGATGGTGATTGCAAGGCCAGGATCAGGCAGAACTAATGAGTGATTGCCCCCTCGTGCATCTGTGGTCCTTGGAACTCCCTGCTTGTGGCAATATCTGTAATGCATTTAAATAAATAAATAAATACATCTCCAGTATTGCTGCACTGCACTGGGATGGAAACTGGAGTCTCCTGTTGTTTCTCACTGCTAGTAGGTGAGAAGTTGGTTATCAGGGGGATTGGGGTGACACAGATTGGGTGTTTGTTCAGGCTGAACGTGAAGGAACTGAAATGTGACACTGTTTAAAACAAATCGGGGTGGCAAAAGAATGACCCAGACCAGTAAGAAGAACAGATGGTGTTACCCTGACTGTCAGAGGCAGAACTCCTTCCATGCTACTGTAGGAGAGCTGGATGAAGTGATCTATGCCCTGATCCCATCTCTGGCAAAGGTTTTCCAAGCGTGGGCTGGGAACAAAGCTGCTTGGGCATGTGTTTGTAGAAGTGCCCAAAGTGGGGCTGTGTTCACGTTACCTAATTTAGTCCAAAAGGCAGCAAAACTGGTACCCAAGGTATCTAGCTGCCCCAAACCTGAGATGAATTAAGACCTTATTGTGAGACCCACTCTAAACATGTGTACATGAGAATAGGAACTGCTAAAGAGAATATAAAAAGGCAGCTTTCTCCATGCACTCCTGACCCTAGTAGCTAAGCAGAGGCTTACTCATGGATGGTTGATAGTGACTCAGGATTTGGGATGCATGCTGCAAGATACAGGCTAAAGAATAATGGGTGCACTTGGTGCAGCCCCATGCATAACTGAGTGTTACAATTTGTTGGGCTTTTACCACACTGCATATAACTGATCTATTGGAAAGGCATTTGGGAAATGCTGATATCCTCAGGATATAAAGTATCCTGCATATAAAACATCAAGTAGCTTGTTCAGACCTGCAGCTTTGCAAGGACTCTTAAAAAGAAGCCTATAGTATAAATGCTAACTTTTGGGAAGTGCTGAAGGAAGAGGATGAGGGAAACCCGAGCTCCACATTGCTTGTTACAGCCAGGAGAGGGCAGAAGTTCATACAACAGAACCGCGAGTGGCCTTTGGCAGGCTGCTGACACCTAATGAGAGCATTCAGTGGTCACTGCCGGGGATCGCAGCTGACAGTAGTGCCTCTCCTAGATCGTGACCCTGGAGGAAACATGGAGCAGCTGTGAGACACAACAATTCTCAGCTGTGCCTGAGGAAGGAAACTTAGCCCACTGCAGGGATAAGAAGGAGCTGAAAGCAGGTGAAGGCGGAATGAAAAAAAGTGAGAGAAAGAGTGCCGCAGAGAGAGGAATAGCAGGTGGCAGTGGCAAGCATGGGTGCTGGGCAGGGAGGTGAGAGCTTTCCTCCATGTGGCAAGCGTGGCTCGTGTCTGTGTGCAGATGCCAGCATTGCAATGCTTTGTGTGTGTAGGAGGGCTGCAGCTGGGGAAGGAGTGAGATGGTTTTGCTGGAGCTCACAGACTCGAGGGCTGCTTTGGGAAGGAGTCTGCATGCACCTGCCCACAGTGTTTCAGTTCAACATGACTCCTCCCTGCCCTGTCCCCTTAGAGGTGGCATCCTGAGCACTACACAGAGGATGTAATTTTGTTGCATATCTGCCCTGTCTCTTTAGAGGTGGCATCCTGAGCACTACACAGATGATGTAATTTTGTTGCATAGCTATTCAGGACATAGGGAATGTTCAGGATCAAGTGGTAAGTGTTGCCAGTAAATGCTTTTATTGTGGAGCTGTTTGCCAGTTTGCTTTCTTGGTACCGGCAAGAAAACATCTTCCCACTGGAAAACAACCCCATTATTTTTCCCACTTGCTGTTGCTGCTGGCAATTGGCTGCACATCTCATCACTTGCTGTTTCTGCTGCTCTCAGCTTTGACATTGCATCTTCTTGCTTCCTTGCTGTCTGTCCTTTTTGATTGCTAATTCCCCAGCATTTTGAACCCCCTGCCTTCCTGCTGCACTGTGGAGCTTATTAATTCCCAGTCCTGGTTCACGCCAGCCTTGGTTTCCTCTGCTCCTGTTACTTAGAGCCAAACTCTATTGCCAGGCTGATTGTGCTGAATTTTTCCAGTTTTGCCACCTTGCTGGCTAAATAGTTTTCCTTCTCTAGCTTCCTTGCTGGCATGGGATTCAGTCACAACTGGCTTTCTGCTACCTTGAGTCAGTCCTAACCTCCCTCCTTGGCCTTCATTTCTTTTTCTGACCAAAATCTCATCTGCTTTTTCTAAGTTTAAGAAGAAATCAAGATTATGTGCTCTGTTTCCTTGTCTTTTGGAGGTGAGCACAGGCACCTTCTCCCATCTCCCAGACTCCCTGTGTCTATTCCTATCCATGCTGTTATACTTCCTCTTCAGTCCACCCTCTCTTCTGGCACAAACTTGCTATTCGAGCCTCCATGTGTTTCTCTAAATACAGCCCATGTCTGCACCTGGACTTGCAAAGTGCCTTCATCACTCAGCCCTCCTTTCCTCTCATGTCCTTTTATGTGGGATGTTCCTTCTCTGTTCTTCCTTGCCTTCCCTAGACTGTCTTCCACAAAGACCCTTGGAGGAAGCTGTTCTTCCCTTTGGCCTTTTCCAAACTAAATTTGTGTGAGTGTCCCATCTCACTCTGTCTTTCCTCCCTTTACATCTTATTTGACTGACCTCATCCAAGCAGTAAATTGCCTTCGTGGCTGCCTTGTCACCTCTTCTCAGTCTGAGAACAAGAGAAGACAGGTCCATCCTAAGATTTCTGTGCAGATCCAGCAATTTGCTTCAGTCAGTCTAGAACAGAGCTCTTGAGTTTTCTCCTTGTTTACAGCTCATTCCTGCTTCCTGCTTTTCCAGTGACAATGGCCATTGGCACCAGGACCTCAACCTGCATGTCATTTGTCTTAGATGTGTCACTGGATTCTCAGGTCTCAGCTACTTTAACACATACTACTGTGTAAGATTCCCTCTTCCACACCACACAAAGCTTTCCTTGACATCTTT
The DNA here is from genome assembly GCA_013399055.1 of Ramphastos sulfuratus. NCBI lineage: Eukaryota > Metazoa > Chordata > Aves > Piciformes > Ramphastidae > Ramphastos > Ramphastos sulfuratus. Next base: position 68,084 of record WBNM01019181.1, on the reverse strand, counting down.
TCCACTACTGACATAGTTCTTTTTCCCTTGATGGGAATGATCTCAGGCTCCTTCTGCATAAACTGCATGTTGCTTCCAAGGTGATCCTTTCCCTAGGTCAGGAAAATATCTCTTGGAGTTGGTGTTTCTGTAAAGCCAACCACTAATGCAGCGAATATTATAAAAAAAACACCAAAGTGCTCAAGGAGCTGTTTTCTCCTTAGCACCATTCATTCTCTGCACAGCTACTCCTCTGACAAGAGAGGACTGGCCTCTTAGCACTGTTTGCTAAAGCTGATAGTTGGTTCTGGTATTTTAGTTTTGAAAGATAACCACTTTGACTAAGAAACAGAAATACCGTTTTACCTCATCAGACAGCTAAAAAAAAAAGGGTTCTAGAAATGCAGGGGAGGAAAGACTAATTTTATGTGCAGTAGAAAGTGAGATCCTGGGAAAAGGCAATAGTGATTCTGTTCTGCCTTCCTGAGGTACATGGAGGTCAGCTTTGGGCAGGGCTGGGATGGATAGTGGCAGAACTGTGCTCCTTGGCATACTCGCTCAGCTGGCTATCATGGTCAGCTCTGGTCTGCCTGACAGATGTGTGCAGCACTGGCACAGCTGGAAAGCTCTGCTGTTGCAGGGCCTCTGGGCCAAAGCACAATATTCAAGGGCAAAGGTGGACAATGGAAGAGAGATTAGCCTGTCTGGTCCTGCTCAGGTGGTAAGTTGAGTGTTTTCTGGGCTTAGTTTTGAAAAGACTGCTGAAACTGAACGTGGACAGCTCTCCATGATGGGAAAAACAACCCTTTATGCTTCATGTCTTGGTCTCTGTAGAACAAAGGCAGAATCTGCACAGGAGCACCACGCTTGCTGCAGCCCATTGGAACATCTAGCTGGCAGCAACTTACAAATGCTGCTATGGTCTCAGTCTTCATCCTTTGTTAAAAGGTCTGCAACAAGAGTGGAGATGGAGAACTGCTGTAGCATGAACAGGGTTTGAGTAGTTTGCTGGATACACTGAATGCAATCCCAGATTCTTCCTTGAATCTCCATTATTTTCTACATTTATATTTAACTGTCACTTGGAAGATGTCACTGCAGTGTTTAGAAAGTACTATAGGTTGCTATGTCTAGTCCAGCTGCAGCAAGAAGGAGGGCTCTACTCATCAGGTAGAGCTGAGCTCCTTCTAAGCAGTTACACATTGCAGGCTTGGGGTTAAAGGTGTGTGGTTTGGTTGTGGTGATGCAGCTGAACTCCCCTGCAGTTCCTGGCCATGCTGTGGCAAAAGCTGCCAAGAGGGAAACAAGCAAATGCCCCTGAATTACACTCATTCTGTCAGGGTCAGGCATGCTGATTTTTATACCATTTAGGTTGGTAGCAGCCCAAATTTCTGTGCTGGATCCAATGGGATCCTATCAGTCAAGGAAAGCAAAGCTTAAAGAAATTGCTGTTTATGTGTATAAGGAATGCAAACAAGCTTTTCTATAAGCAAAACTTCAGTAGGAAAGAGCAGAAGCAGGCAGTATCCTGGCAGACTTATTAAACAAACCATTGAAGACTGCCTGTGTCTTGTGTCCAGCAGATCTGGGGACAGGTGGCAGGTCAAGTCCATTTCTGAATACTGCACTGATTGTAAACCAGGCTTCCCTGAGCTTTAAATCTCATCCAGTAGCATGTTCTGGGACTGACTGCTGCTCTCCTGTCACCACTAGACCCCTCTGCTTCCAAGGGCAGTGTCATCCTTGCAGCTCAATCTAGATTGCCATAGGGGTTAGTATTCTCAAAACCAGGTTTATATCCCTCTTAAAAGGCACTGTAGCAGAAAGCAGCTGCATCTCTTTGTACTGCAGAGCTGCTGGAAGCTGGTGTCAGTTAAATTGGCTTCAGGGGCCAGGTTTCACCTAGGCAAGGTAGAACTTAATATATTCACTTCAGGGATCAGGTTTCTCCTACAAGCACAAAGATCCTTCTCCTTAGCTTGCAGCCTTACAGGTCAGGGCTGAAGGTGCACTATGGATGTTGTCTGTTCCTATGATTTGATTTTGTGGGGAAAACTGAGCCAGCTTTTTTCCTCAGTTTCTCCCAGCAAAATGCCTGAGTTTATACTTCAGGTTAAGCACGTGAATATCTCTTTGGCATGAATATTAAGTGCTGGAGGTTTATGTCACTGCCTGATGTAACCATCTAGTGTAAGCAACTTCACACCTAAGAGCTGGTCTTTGAAACTGAGGGTGAGCTACTTTTGTTAAGATTGCCCTCTGCTTTTGTCATTCTCCCTTCTTCCCTCCCTTCCCCCTTGTTTCATCTTAGATATCTCACTTTTATACTTGTATTTCCCTTCTGCTCTCAATATTTTTTCATAATATCTGCCAAGAGGAACTCAAGCTCTGATCTGGTCCAGTCAAATGTCTCTCAGCAGTGCTGGTGTCAAGCAACACTTGCCTGCCTCTTGGACTTGGACAAACTCCAATTTCAGCTTGAATTATCACGGAAAGATCCAATTCCCTAAGGCATGGGAAAGCTACACTAGAAATACACTGATGCTAATGGTCTTGGCTCTGCAGGTTTTATTGCATTTGTTATCTGCTAACATTCTGGAAAACACAGCATTAGAAGGAACAGAGTAAACGTGGGTAAGTGGAAAAAACGCAAGAGCTGGATAGGAGATGACTCTTTGTGCCCAAAGCCCTTCTTGTCAGCCACCTCAGGGACACTGGAGAAGCCTGGTGTATACCTGGGATTTTGTTGGGTGTCAGCTGGTATTGAATTTCACTCTTAGTGGGCAACTTACAGGGCTGTGAGGTCTGAGAGGAGAGCTCAGTGCTTGAGAAATGGCTCTCACATGGTAGGAATAAGGTGAAGAAATTACCTCCTGGTATTTGAACCTTGGCAGTGGCCAGTCTGCTGTGATTTCTTGAAACAGCAGATAAAGCATATGAATGTTAATCAGCCCTGATAGCTGCAGAGCAATGATGAGCTAACAGCTTTTCATGTAGGAAATAGAGGTAGACAAATAGGATTTTAAGTCCATTCTTCACAAGCATTTGAACACCTGGCTCTTAGGAGGGCTGAGCTGTCAGCAGGAAGCTCCTTCTTGCCTCTGCCCTGTGAAGTTTTTTCCTTGTGTAAAGCATTCCAAACACATGTCATTACCTATTTAATCAAGTCAAAAAGAGGCTAGTGCTTAAGTAGCTTATTTTCACGTTTTCCTTTTTTATACCAAAGTCTTAAAATTTTATAATGACATAACAACCTGACTTAGAAATCTGTCCCCATCTGGCAGAGGAGGTGACAAAGTTACCTACTCAACTGTGCCAGTGACTCTGTGACCCTGAGAGCTAGTCTTGAAAAGACAAAGCGCTCTGCTGCAAGGGCTGAGAAAACCTCCAGCTTCTCTGGATTTTGAGGAGCTCATGATGGTTATTACCTCACACAAAACTAAAGTGGGAGTTTCGCTGCTTGGGTCAGATCCAACTGCTGAGACTCTTGTTAGTATAAATGAGTGTATATGGAAGGTTATGAGGAATATTAGCAGAAGAAAGCTGGTGGCACTCCAGCAGCCCAGTGCTGGTGCTTGGGAGGACCTTCCTCTATGCCAGTACTAGGATGGCTACCTCCATCCATGATTTTCTTCTGTAGTAATTTTTGGCTTAATTGCAAGTAACTGCAAAACTGTTCTCTTATTTTGGTACTTTTATGACTGTGTTAGCCTGTCCTAGTTCTGAGCCATGAGCTGCCCAGGGCAAAAGGACAGAAAGGTATTTTTACCCCAAAGGAGTAAAATAAAAACAGTTACACAGAATTGGAGGTGAAATATGACTGCTATTTACAAATATACACAGAAATACAAAAGGTATTCAGGGAAAAGGAATATATACACAAATTAGGCCCAGTTCTCTGCCTGAGCCTACCTGGCCAAAGCCTTCCAAAACCTCACCCCCTACTGCCTCAGTTCAGCAGGCCCAGGAGCAGGCCAAGCCTCAGTGCCCCCCACGCCAAGGACAGGCCTATCAAGCCTCAGTGCCCCCAAGGCTGGACATACCAGGCCTTGACCAGGCCTTAATGGCTTCCCCCACAAACCAGTGGCACATTAAGAAATCAGCTTGCCAAGAAGGCCATGGAAGGCTGCAACTTCCACCACAAACCAGAGAGATAGTGGCCAGGAGCAGAGAGAAGGGAGAGAGAGAATTGGCTATGATGTCTGGTTATATAGAGAGATACAGGAAAGAAAAATAGAGTAACAGTTTAAAATATCCTATCTGTCCCCCTAAGACTTTCTGGTCCCTGGAGGATTTTCATCTCTATGTTAGGACAAATTGTCCTAAACTCACAATGGTGCTTTTGCCCTTCTTGATAAAGACCTGATTAATCTCAAACACATGTGATGAGTACCTTTATGTAATTAAACTGACTGTGCTTGCCTGAAGGTTGTGGCTTGCTTTGGGCTTTATTCCACACACCATCTCCTAGTGCACTTCCACTATGCTTCCAGCAGCTACTTGGATGATGCAGGAGGTGATGTCAGCTGATGATGTGTTAATTATTTTTATTGTCCATAACCAGAAGCCATGTGCATCATCCACAGTGTGATGGATTGCAGCCTGTAGAATGTTCTTTATATTTTACCATAACTGTAGTATTAACAGTTCACAGTCTCTGTTTACTCCCCTTTCCCCCCCACTGTGTTCTTTACTTTTTCAGTAGAGATCCTTCCTGCTGCTGCTGTGCTGTGGCCTACTTTCTTGAAACCTGCTGCTTCGTCATGGCACGTGGACATCTTCTGAGCATGGTGTGGTACAGAGCTGTTTTGTTTTCTGTCCTAAAGGAATCTATTTTGCTGGCTAATCATGGCAGTTAGTTAATGATGCCCGACGGTTTTGGGGAATAGATGCTTCAGAGTCCAAAAATAGATTTTCAGAAGCACTTGGCCAAACCCTTGCTCACCATTGCAGCTGGTTTCAAGGGGTGCACTGGTTTCAAGGTTAGACCTACAGTGAAGATCAAGGTTAGCAGTTATTCCTCCCTCTCCTTGGTCAAAACTCAATGCAGGTCCTTTTTGCTTGAGTTCTGCATTGTCTTTAAGGAAAATTGTCTTTAAGCTCTGGGCAGGATGAGTGAGTTTCTGTCACCTACAGTGAGAGCAGCTCTGTCCCTAGCTGGTAAGTCTGATCTGGATGCTGAAGTTGGCTTCTGGGCAGCCTGGAAACAAGCTGAGACATTTGCACCTACATTCATGCTCACTTGAAATCCAAGTGGAGAACTGAAGCTGGCTCATGGCAGTTCTGTGCAGAGCTTGGTACAGAAACTAGGTCCCCTGGACATTGCGATTGTGCCTCTCTGCCGGGGTTTGTTGCCATTTCCTGTGGTCATCACTTGAAATGGGCATTGAATCATGGAATCACAGAATGTTAAGGGGCTGGAAGGGACCTTGAAAGATCATCATCCCAACCACCCTGCCAGAGCAGGACAACCTATAGCAGATCATACCGGCTTGCATCCTGGAAGCCTGGAAGAAGCCTGGAAGAAGCTGGTGATCTACTCCCTCCTGGGACATCCGGCCTCATGCAGAAGTGTCCCATGCATGTCTGGCTACATGCATAACCTTGCAGTCTGGCTGGTGCCTCTGCCCTCCTGAACGGAGGTTCCCTCTAGAGAAGGAGGCACTGTGCCAGGGCAGCAGATGGGCAGGAGCAGCAGCAGCTGGAGACCATGTATGATCATCACGTGGCCAGCAATGCCAAAATGGCCACTTGGCTTTATGACATCTGCTCAGGGGTGCTCCTAAACCAGCTGTTTTCAGAGGCATTCTGTGGAAAGGAGATAGGCAGCACTGATTGCAGCAGGCTGTGGGCTCTGCCCAGCATTCATCATTAGTGGGGGAAGCAGCAGGTTCTCAGGGGCTGGAGGCCTGGGTAGTATTTCCATCTTTTTCTGGAGGAGCATGTGAGAACAGCCAAGCTGAGTCTTTTCTGTTCCCTCACAACTGTTCAGTGGAGCTCTTCTCTGCCAAGTAGAAGTCTTACCTCCATACAAACTGTCCTGCTACTACTGGGGAGAAGGGTTAAGTCTTAGAGGCTGTTGGACACAAAACAAGTCAGTTTGCTGAGTTTGGTGGGTCTCCACTAGGGCATGCTGAGCAAAAGCCCCATTGTTTGGATTTTTTTGTAGCAGGATTCCAGTTTACTCCCAAAGCATGAACATGTGAACTCCTAGTTTCCATCCTTCACCATTAAGAGGACCTCCACAAAGAAAAGCAGCTCTTTAAGAAAGCAATTTGCCTTTGCTAATGGGGGGCATGTTATGGCTGTCCCTTGCAGAACACTGGAAAAATGTACTTCTTATGTTAGGGAAGTTTGGTCTTTATGTTTCCCTGTCCATGGCAGGGAACTTGAAACTAGATGATCAGTCCCGTCCCTTCCAACTCAAACCATTCTATGATTCTATGTATTCCCATGGCCATGGGGTTCAGCCTGATGTCTGCAGCTAGGAATTGTTACCCAGCTGCTTCTCTGAAGCTGACTTGTTTATGGCTGTTAGCTTTCCAAGGAGTGAACAGCTCTGACAGGAGTCTCTTGGCTCCTTGGTACAGTGCCTGCTATTAAAAATGATGCCTTAGATTATGTTCTTGTTAACTAGCCTGGCTGTATCTTACAAGTTAGGATGTTTCCTTGCCCTCACTGCTTCCTGTTGAAAGTTGTTCTTGCACTTGGAAACATTCATGGCCGCTGAGAGTTTACCGGATTTTAGCAAATGGAAGTTGATAACTTGAGCCCAAGAGTTTTAAAATAACTGGCTAAGGATTTATTGAGCACTCCGGTGTATATTCTGACTGTATTTGGGAACATTAGTAAGGACTAACAGACCTTGGAAGAGCAACTGTTTCATTGCTTTTCTGAAAAAGCAGACAAGCTGACCCTGGCAGTGTATCCTGGTCAGCCAGGCATTGATGGTGAGTGAAGACATGGGGAAATAGGATCCCACTAGCTGAAGAAAGAAAACTGAAGAAACAGTAGAAACTTAACTTGACCTTCTAATCAAATCATAAAAGTCTGTCTGCTTTGTCAGCAGGTGAGCTTTTTGACTCAAAGCTCACCTACAACACCTGAATATTCAATCCTGAAACAAAACTGTTCTTCATGGTAATGTAGGCCACAGTAAATAAGTAGAAGAAATTAATACATGAATTTTATATGGTGGCTCTTCATCCATCTGGGATGGTTGCAGCTGATTTTCAGGGGCATGTTCTTGCACTAATATGCCATCTCTAGCTTATGTGCCCTGTCACCTTATGGGCTGGTAGCTCAGATGGGAGCAGGCAGTGTTGACAACTGCCTGGACCATACACTAAAATGGGATCATGCGCATGATGTTCACATCCATCACCAAATTCAGGGCTCTGCTTTGGGACAAGGAAGTTTGTAGGCAATGTCTGCAGAATGGATCACAGCAGTATAGAATGAGGAGCATGAAAAAGCCTATACAGCACCTGGCTGGTTTGCCAGTACTGGGCTACAGATGAGAAAATGAATATGAACACCACGAAGTATAAAGAAATGGTAAGCGAGAGGAATCACTGCTCCTGTATTTAGAAACTTATGTAGTGCCAGAGCCATCTATCCTCTTCATGTCCAGCTCCCAGCACAGCGGATGCCTTGAGCTGCTTTTTCAGTAACATAAATCATAAAAATAGACACAGGACTGGATTTTACCATCCCCATCACACCAAAGTTGAAAAATCTGGAAGCACTTAAGAGCTACAGAGATAATTCCAGTGTGGAGAAACTTCCTTACAGGGATGAATTTAAGGAGCTCAATCTATCTTCTCATGACTTGATCCTGGTATGAATGCTTTATCAGCTTCTCGTTAGCAAGGGACTGCTTATTTTATTAAGCAATCAAAAGAGAGAACAAATCCGGTGGCTGGATGCAAGAACAGCAAAGCACAAACTAGCCATGAAGTGGATGTTTTATGAATCAGCATAATTAATCGTGAGACAACGTATCCAGAGAAGGCCTGGACCTGAGACTGGGCATCTCCTGAGAGCCTCTCCGTGTCTGCAGGTGCCGTGGGCTCTGTCTGGTTTCTAGGATACCGTGGGGCTTGGGTGAGGGGAGTGACGGCTTTGAGTTGCCCAATTCGAGTGCTGTGGTCTGGGGGCTCGGTCAGGCCATGTGCAGAGCACGCATCACCTGCGGCACCGGCCGGCGCGGCTGCAGCAAGCGGGATGCTTGTCGCGCTGCACAGCTGCTGTCTCCGTGCACGCGGGAGGCGATCTCCGTGCCCGGCTCGGGAAGGAGGGCTCCAGCAGGGCTCCCACGGTAAACCGGCGGCCGTTCGTGCCCGTGTTTCGCGTAACCAACCCGGCACTCCCGCTTGTGGGGCGCAGCCCTCTGTGGGGAAAGCGGGGCCGNCGGGCCGCGGAGCCACTCGCCCCCGCAGCACCGCTCGGCCAGGGACAGCTCCCGCCGCCGCCCAGGTAACGCGCTCCCCCCGCGGCCGCGCTGCGCCCCGCGCTCCCCGCCGCGGCTTGCTGGGGGGCCCGGCGGCTCACGCCCTCTCCCTCGGTGGTTGCTTGCTTGCAGCTTCGAAGCAGTGACGGCGCCGTCCCCACCGCGGAGCAGACAGCGGCGGCCGGCTCTTGCTCGCCGGGCTCTCGGGGCTTTCTGGCTGAGGACGGAGCGCGTCTTCCGGCAACTTCCCGGCAACTTCCCGGCGCTCGCAAGGCTCCGCGATGGAAGGGAAAGGTGGGTCGGGGCGCGGGGGGGTTGGGCGGGCGGCGAAAGGACCGCAGTGGCCGGGCCGGTGCGCGGCACGGGGCCGGGAGCAGCCGAGCCCAGCCGCTGTGGTGGGTCCATTGCAGCAGCGGCGGGGACGGGGCTCGGGAGGCGCTTTGCCCGCCCGCGCAGGCGGGCGGTATTCGGTCAGCTGCGCAGGGGATTCTGGCGAAGGGTGCTGCTTGTTTGGGGGCGGGGGGGCAGTAAATTGATTTATTTTTTCTTTAGAGTGAGACAGATGTTAGTTGGTGATTTGTTTTCTTAATGCTGAGGATTTGCATAATAAATATGAGGTCTGTCCCATGATTTCTAGTTAGTCCGTAATGGGGAGATTTTTAAGAGGCAAAAAACATTTCATAATTAGAATGGCTTTTTAAATATTTTTTTTTTCTCCTGAAACGAGAAGAGCAGGGCTGAAGAGCTCTGCCCTCATTACGTTGCATATTCAACACATCGGAAGATCTTGATAAATTGGGAGAAATGCAATGAGTTTGCTGCTATTGAACTATCCACCCTAGAAAGAGGAACTAATTAAATACTGCCTGCCTAGCTTGTGTCTTTGCATACAAAGCAACATATCTCCGTTCCAGATATAGCCCTTCACGTTGAGCATATATATTTTGTTTCTATACATAGCTTTGTAGTCCTGCTTGTTTGTTTATCTGTCTGCCTCTACAGTTGCAGCAGACATCATACATGCAACTGGTACACAAACTCAAAATCTGTAAATGCTAATTGCCAATGAAATATTGGTGGTAAATCAGTCCATGCAGTGGAAGGGCTGGATGCCATTCCCACCTAACCCTAGCTGCCAGCTCTCCTGTATAACACAAATCTGGCAGCTGTTTAATTGATAGAGATCAAGGCAGTGGGAGAATATGGGCTATATTAATTCAAGGAAAATGATGGTAGACTTGTATAACACAATACTACATACCTTCCAGGGAGCTGAGCAAGCTATATTTAAACATCAGGTTTATTTTTGTAGCTATCTTGTCAATCAGGGCTATAGTTCTCCTGTGCGGGAATATCTGATTCTATGCTGATTAAGGAAGGAAGCTATTTCAATCATATGGAGGCAGTATGTCCTATAAAGCACAGTTTCTTGTGGGCAGCGATCAGTAGAATGACCAGGGCTTGAGGACAGGTAAGTACCTTTTTAAAATCAAGCGTACCTGCAAAGACTTGACTTAGATCAAAAGCTCCCAGCAGTCATCTTAGCTTTGATATCTGCCTTTGGGAGTTTTGGCTATCTGTGCCATTTTCACAACCTACCTGAGATGTGGCACCTTACTTTTTTGCATGCCCTACCAGTATGCATTGACGTGAAACAAAAGAGTGTGTTCTACTAAAGTCACAGCCTGTGTGCCTTGTCACGCACTACACAAGCAAGAGTAAGGCTTTCTGTGGAACTTCTGGGGGAGCTGGTGTAACTAAAGGAGCTATACAGGGGGTAGAAAGGTATCAGAAATAAAATAAGAGAAAAAAGGTCTGGTTAAGTGGTGGCACAAGCAGCAGACGGTTCCTGTCTTGTGCAAACACAGTGACAGAGTTGGCAATGAGCAGTTGACCAAGGGAGCTTTTTGGGCCACTGGTACTTGGGTTGGTTGCAGGATGGGCTCCACAGAAGTCCATGTTCCTAGGCTTTAGTGGAAAGGGCTATAAAGGAGTGAGACAACCCCAAGAGTCACTACTCTGTTACATTTTGCAAGAAATTCTCAGTAGATTGCTCTTCCTAGCAATTTTTCTTGATGAGGTAGAGGTGGGGAACAAAGAGTCTTTAGGTTTCCTCTGTCTGTGTAGAAGAAAATGATTGTTCAGAGCAAACCCATCAGAAATTAAGGGAACCAGAACGGGACAGGTCCAAAGTAGAGATCACTTTAAAGGAAACACACAAGCAACTTTGGCACTTCAGTGGGGAAATGAGAAGGCAAGAAGTCATCTGCTCACGGCAGGGATCCAGTTGTCCTGGCACCGAAGTGATTCTTGAAACTCACTTAGTGTTAGAGTAGCATGAAAAAGTCCATGGTGCACAGGTCTAACAGCCTAAATTTGTGTACATGTACAGTTAGGCACAATGCAGGACATTTCTCCTGAGAGGAGGTATGAGCCAGTCTAAAGCCTTCCTATCTTCGGCTATCATGATTAGTCCTAGATGGACTTGATACTGCATTGCCTTACTAGGGACTTGTTTACGTTTTATTTTCATTACTAACCAAGCCTCTGCATTGCAAGTCCTGTGTTTCAGGATTCCTGCTTGTAAATGGTGTTTCTCTGAAGTCATTTCTTGCTTTTTAAATGCTTCCTCCTGCAGCCCTTCTCCCACCTCTCCAGTCTTCCTCAGTGCAAATCTTGGAACATTTCAACTCAGCGTTATGCAGATACCGGGGAAGAGTCTGTGCTATATTAAGCAACATAAAGTCTGTTTAAGAAAATCTACCTTCTGGTCTTTGAATTCAGCTGTCTCTGATGACTACTGTGAATGCTTCTGCCTAGGATTTGGCATCCCAGGAAAACTTGGTTGTCTGAATGTAGCTGATGCTGATGCTTTGCAAAGCCTGCAGTGCTCTGCTAAACAAAAGGCTAAAGGCTCATCTCTGGTGCTGCTTGGAGCATCCATAACTGATTGCACTGGTTGGACTCATTCAAGAGAATAAAGACATATCCTAGTTTTTGTGCAGTGGGGCACAGGACTGTTAGAATTGTTGCAGTAAGAGGGTCCGGGTGTGTGCTGGGGAGGGTGTGTGTGTGTGTGTGCAGCTTGTACCTCCTCCTCCTGATAGTTAAACCTCTCTAGCGATGAACATCTTTATCTAAAAGATAAATAATTGTAGTGCTTTATGGATCTGCAGTGTTACCAACACACCTTGGTGGTCTAGAAATGACATATGGCCTCATCTTACAACTTCTTCGACTTACTCTATTCTGCACATTCACTCTCTCCAAATCTTTTCCAGCAGTAAGAAGCTCAAAAGTTGTAGCAGCTCCCAAAGCTCATTAGGCAGTGGGGGAAGGGAGTGCGTTGTGGGTGAGGACTTGGGTTTGCATCTGCTGCCTGATCCCTGAATCTTGCCACTACAGCAGTTCCTGTAGGCTGCAGCAGTAAGCAATACCATGCCAGGCATCCCAAGAGCTGGGCTTTGCCAAAGCTAACAATAGTTAATGTGGAGGTTAAAGTATACTTGGTCTTTTGCCAGATTCTTTAGTCACAGTCAGAAAGATGCTTAGCAGGGGAAGGAACATCACACAGTGATGTTCCGACTTGGAGGCTGGGATAGAAACGAGCCAAGCAAGAGTCAAGCTGCACAGTGTGGAACATATCCCTGGGCTTCTGGATGGAGCAGAGAGGGACTGCAGGCTAACATTGCTGCAGGGAAGGCTTCCTTCCTCTTCTGTAGTTTTGAAGATATGTAGAAATTTGTTTCTGGTAATGAGAGAGAACAGGCTTATTACTGCATTTATCTTGTCTGAGGTGAGGATTGGGGACTTGTGTCAATGTGCATGGGAAACAGGAACGTACTGCCTGCTGGGCCCTTCTGCAGGGGCCCATACAGTTCTTGCTCTCTGTTCTCTCTGGAGGCCAGTGCTGGGTACTGATGGCCCTGGTTAGGTTTTATGTCCTGGGGACAATGCAGGCTGCTGACAGCACAAGATGTATTCTGTTAGCTGAGAAATACACCAGGACTTGTTTTTGTCAGCTAGTCTACTGGGGTAGCAATGCTAAAGCACGTTGTTGGCCACCACGCTGAGATCTGGAGGTGCTCTTATCAGTCCTCTGAGCCATTGTCCTGTCCTGTTGAGTAGTAATGTCAGATTGGAGTGACATTCTTCATGCAGTGACTCTTCCCTCAGGAGCACCATTCTCGTGCTCAGAAGGTTGTATGGTAGAAGCCAGGGGATCTGACCTTACAGCTCTTTTCTGCTGGAGAGTCTTAAAACAGCAGAGCTTCGAGATGTCTGCAGAGGACATCTCTGCAGAGTGACTGTCCCAGGCAGCTGCTGCCACAGTAGTGCCATCTGAGTCATGTTGTCTTTCCAGTCACAAAGGCCGGAAGCAGCTTTTTGCTTTTGCAGAAAAGCCACAATGCTTTTCATGAACACAGCATTCAAGTATTTAAATGAGGTCCTGTAAAACAGCAGTAAGATCCAGTTTACCTAGAGCACAGAGTTGCCCTTCATGGGACTGGCAAACAGGTCTGAGCTCTTGGCATCTTGCTGTCTTGTGAATAAGTGAATGGGTAGAGTGCTTTGATCCTTTTTTCCCCACCAAGGCCATACTGGAGTTTCCCTGGCCAGCCCCAGTGTCATGGGCCAGCATTCTCTGCACAGCTGTGTGCTGTGCCTGTAAAGGACAGGATCTTTACCTTGAAGAACTTGTGATCAGAACCCAATAAAAAACAATGAGTGTTAGGATTGCAGATGGGCTTTGTGGGCAAGGTGAGAGAGAGTGGCAAGTGGGAACATGCAGTTCTGGAGGTTGCTGTGCGCCTTTGTGACTTTCTCCAATGACTGAAGAAAAGATCTTAGTTATCCCATGTCCTGAAGCTGTTGATGCTCACATCAAAACCTACCTGATTGTGCACCTTCCTGACTTGCTGTATATGTGAGCCTGCAGCACATGCTGTGGAACACAGGCATTGAAGTAATGCAGATTGGTGAAGCCTGGATCACACAAGTCAGCTTGGTTACTTTTTGAAATGGAAACCAAGTAGTGGCACAGTTAATTTTGTTAAGAAAGTCTTCTCTTTTTAGGAGGGGAAACACTTGCATTTCTGTCAGAATGGTCAGAGGCTTCTCTGAGCAGCTTATTTTCCATAGAAGAGGTAGCTGGATGCTCTCTACCTTTCACAGTGATGTGCTGTGTGAAATCCAGGCCATGTTATTGAGACCAACAATTCTCAAACTGCTTGAAGTTTGACACATGCAGGCACGTTTGGGGATTTTTTTATTATCTGCCCTGTGTTCCAATCTCTACATTTCCATGTGGGTACCAGCGTTCTGTACAGTAGGGGAATGCTTTGGTTGCCTGACCTTAACACCTTATCCCTGAGGCTGGAGTGGAGTGCTGTGAAGATTGCTTTGTTCCTGTGCTTCAGACTCAATTTCTGCTGAAATATGTGGGAGGGAAGCTTAAAGAACTAAGCTAGCACCACATACATGCTCTAAAGTGTTTCAGAGAGCAAGTGAAATGTCTGTTCCTCTTACATTAGAAATCACATTAAACACAACACAAATATGATGATGTCCTGGAGTCCTGGGAGGACTCAAAGATGGTAGGAGCTCTGATTGCTGTGTGGGACTAGCAAAACAGTAAATCTTGGCTGCATGCTGCTACCAGGAAGAGCAGGTAACGGTATATCTTTGTTCACCATGGGTTGGTAGCTGCTGATGTACTTGTGGGCAGGCATCTGCAGCCTCAGGATGAGAGGAGGATCCAAGCGTGTCTGACGGTGAGGGAAATAGACTTTGTACCCCAGAAAGCAGCTGTGCTCTAATAGGCCTTGCAGTGAAGAGGACAAAGTAAGTGGCCATGCTTGTATTACTTCAGACCTACAAACCTATCAGGTTACTAAAACCAAGGGGGAAGACAACCCAAGAAATAGGCCTAAATGCTATTAAAATGGGAGGAGGACTTAGTCATCTGGCTGTTATTAAAATACCCAAGAAGCAGATAAATTCTTCCACGGCTCCCACATAACTTGTGGAAGTTGCATTTAGCCTGAATGAAGCGATAGAGTCATTTAAAATTATGGGTTTTTTTTAATGTATTGACTTGTTCTGGTGTCCCATCTAGACGTATTGTCACTGGAGGGGTAATCTGTGGATACTTTGAGCAATGACCTGCATACAGCTGTTTCATCCTTAGTTTATTTAGGGTCCAGGAGTTTAGAAAAAGGCAACTTTTTTTTTTTTTTTCCCAAGCAGGTTTTTTTTCAAAATGCTTAACTTACTCTAAGATTTTTCTTATCCACTCTTATCTTGCCCCCTCTATCTTCTCAGCAATTCAAATCCTGATTGAACTGCATTCATTTCTAATGCGCCATAAAACCTGATATGCAAAAAGCCAGTTATTTAGGGAGCATTGCAGAAACTATTTCAGTCTGTGTCTTTTGACCTATAATTGAGATAAGATGATTAATTTTTACATGCCGAGCTTAGTGTTTATTAGCATGGTGAAAGGTAATTTGACAATGAAAAATATTCCTGATGGGCATAATAATGAGTACTTTCACTCAAAGTATGAATATTTTAATAACACTGAAGACTGAAGAAACAGTTTACTATTTTCCTGAAAGCGATACAGGAATGTTTCCCTTTTTATAGCTTCTCCATCCCTGCTCTTTTGAAGTGTTCTTTATGCTCAAGAAGAGTACAAATTGTCAGGCTAATTCATTGAGTTTCTTCTCCTGAGTCCCAGGTTTGGATGAACCTTGTGATTTGATACTTAGGGAGGATACACACTGAAAGCTACGGTTTTACTTGTTCAGATTGAATTAAACTATTTATGGTGTCGTCATATTTCAGTAGAGATCTTGTGGCTTCAGATGATGGCTGCTCAGTAGAGTGTGGGAGCGATGCTGTGGCGTGCCTTCAGCCACACGGCAAGGGAGGGCTGTGTGTGCGTCAGGATGAGTACTGCCAGGAGTAAGGTGACTTGCTCTTTTCAATGGCATGTGCAAAACCAGAGATCAGGAAGGTATGGAACAGCATTTCTCTTTGGAATACTTGTTTTCTTGAGCTGTGTTTCTTCCTCTTGTGGTTCATCCCTCAGCTGGACTGGGTTAGACTGGCTTTATCCACCATCAGCCTTCCCTAGGTAAGGTTTATTTGGTGAACATAGCTGCTTGGGGGGCTTATGAAGAAAAGCCAGAAATGCTGGATGTTTTATTGGTGTAATGAGGGAAAGTTACCTTGCTTTGCAGTCACTGGGAATGTATTTTTAATGCAAAAACACTTTCCTTGAATTTGATGCTATCTTCAAAAGAGGCTGACAAGCCAGGAGGCCTCTTCAGGAAGACTGGAGCCGATCTGGTCGCTAAGTCTCTTATGCCATGCTCATTCCAGCATAAAGTGCTATTGCTGATTTTGACGTGGATTTTTTTTCTCTCCAAGGCTACCTATCTAAGGATTATTTGGTAGGATGGACACGCTTAAGTGCTGGGATGATACCTAATAAAGCAAATGTTTGTTTAGGCACTTCAAGATGATGTTGGTCTCTGATATGATCCTACTGAGGAGCTTGAACACCAAATCTGATTCTGAATTCTGTATCCTGCCTCTTCCTTCTCTCATTCACATACTGCTCTGTAACCCTCTTTCATATCTGAGTGTTTATCATTACTTGGGACATCGAAGAGCTAGATCCAGATATAGCTGGAATTTGTCTGTGATTTATTAGGGGGCTAGAAATTACAGAGTAGCTGTGCAGTTTGAAAGATCAAACTGATATGAAATTCAGCAGTGGGGTAAACTTCTGCTTTGAAAGAAAGCCTGCAGAGCTTCATCCCCTATTGACGTGCAGCCCTGAATGTGTATTTTGGGGGCAGGAACTACTGAATATAAAACTTGCCTGAACTTCAGTTAAGAATGCCTTATAGCAGTTGCTTTACAATGGTAAGAAACAAACACAAAACACCAAATAAATTCCCGATGTCCAGAGTTAACTGTTTCATCATAGGTGGTATTGTTTTGAGGCTCAGCTTAGTTTTCTGAAACTGCCTGGGAAAAGATGTGCAGCATGAATTTGTTCTTTACCAGAGGATTTTTGCACCTTCTGTGCTTGCTGCAATCCAAAAGTGTTCATTGTGCTGCTGCTTTGGAATAACCACAAATTCAGTCTTATAATTTATAAGTGGCTCCAAAGTAGCGTGGGAGAGGAAGCAGCAGTAATGCCAACAAAGTGAGGGGAAACACAGAATCCAGCACCTTCTGGTATAAGGAGAAAAAAAGTTACACGTATGTAGTCTCTGGGGAGACCTAATAATGACCTTCCAATACCTGAAAGTGGCCTACAAGAAGGATGGAAACTGTTTATGAAGGCCTGCAGTGATAGGATGAGGGCAATAGGTTCAAATTAGAGAAGAGCAGATTTACATTGGATATTAGGAACAGGTTCTTTATAGAATTATTGAATCATGTAATGATTTAGATTGGAAGGGACCTCAAAGACCATCTACTTCCAACCCCCCACCATTGGCAGGGACACCTCCCCCTAGAACAGATCACTCAAGGCCTCATCCAACCTGGCCTTGAACACCTTCAGGGAGGGAGCACCCACAACCTTCCTGGGCAATCTGTGCCAGTGTCTTACCACCCTCATTGTAAAGAACTTCTTCCTAACGTCCAGTTTACATCTCCCCTCTGCCAGTTTAAACCCAATACTCCTCATCCTGTCATTGCAAGACCTTGTAAATAGTCCCTCCCCAGCTCTCCTGTAGGCCCCCTTCAGATACTGGAAGGCTGCGACAAGGTCTCCTGGAAGCCTTCTCTTCTCCAGACTGCAGAGTCCTGATTCTTGTAGCCTGTCCTCATAGCAGAGCTGCTACAGCCCTCTGAACATCTTTGTGGCCTCCTCTGAACTTGCTTCAACAGTTCCATGTCCTTCCTGTGCTGGGGGCTCCAGAACTGCACACAGTACTCCAGATGGGGTCTGACGAGAGCAGAGTAAAGGGGCAGAATCCCCTCCCTTGCCCTGCTGGCCTTGCTGTTCTTGCTGCAGCCCAGGACTCGGTTGCTGTCTGGGCTGTGCACACACTGCACGTTGAGCTCATGTTGAGCTTTTCATCAACCCAGACCCCCAGGTCCTTTTCCTCAGGGCTGCTCTCCAGCCATTTGCCACCCATTCTGGATTTGTGCTTGGTAGTGGAATGCTGGTACGGGTTGTCCAGGGAGGTGATTGAGGTCCCATCCCTGGAGATACTCAAGGTGAGGCTTGACAGGGCTCTGGGCAGCCAAGTCTGATTGAGGCTGCCCCTGCTTACTGCAAAGGGGGTTGGAGTAGATGACCTTTGGAGGTCCTTTTCAACCCAAACCATTCTATGATTCTGTGATTCGCATTTCCTAATTTTATACTAACATGCCAGTGTGGAAAAAAACCTGGGCTGACAGCAGAATAAGCTTCATCAGCAAGACCTGCTTTCAGTAATATTTACAGTTTATTTGATTTCTTTGAAGGATGAATCTGAACTTCTCAGATGTTTTCTAGCCTTCAATTCATATTCTCTTTCAGCATTGACTGATGCTCCTGGTAGTCTATGCTTGCCTGTTAACCAGTGTCATACATTATCAAACAAGTGCATTAACCAAGCCAGCTGTTAATTTTTAAACTTTTTATTCCTATCAGTGTGTCCCAGTAGAGAAATGACATACTGCAAATTGTACCCATTTTCTTGCCATATGAGAACTGAGGGAGAAATCATCAGAGAAGTCAAAAAGTTACTGTCTTGAGTCTCCTCTTCCATTCAAGATTTGAAATAATGTGTATGTGTAGGTGCTCTGCATTTGCCCGTGTAGATGAACGCAGCATTTGGTCAGGAGGCAAAGGCCAGGGCTCTAATGCCTTACCTGGCTGAAAACACAATGGAAATAATGCTGATCATATGATCTAAGACCTATTCCAATATCTTTAGACCGTAATTGCTAACTACTTAAGTAGTAGTAAAGGTCTAAAGAAGTTGTTTTATATTAGTTTGAGGGGATGTTAACATAACAAACAGTTGTGGCTTATTTACCTTTTACTTTCTTCCTGCTACAGTGAAAGCAATTTACTTTGTTGGTACAAATCACACAGCTTTGAGGCTTTTGCTTTAACAATTGCTAGTCAAATTGCTAGGGAGTGTGTTCAAAAGTCAGAGTATCCACCCTATATGGAAAGTTACTTTGACACTGAGAACAACTGACTGTGTGCTGAAGCATGTCTCTGCCATTAATACTGCACATAGAGTACCAGATATCTAGCATTACCTGTCAGTTCTATTTGCATGATTCATCTATCAGTAATATGCATTTCAGGCGTTCCTCCCTAAACTGTATTTATAGTGCATTCCCCTCTCCCCAAAAAACAACATCCAGAAACAGCAGGACTTTGGTGTGCTGGAGTTGGGGTTTTCTGTATTCTTTTTGCTTGTTTTTTGTTTTTTAAAAAAAAGAAGTTAGGGTTGAATTTTTCACCTCCTTTGATTAGAATGTTCCCAGAAATAGCGAGGACAAGCCTGATAAACTGAAGCAATGCAAACTTGCAGCCGTGGGCAGTATACAAAGAACAGAATGTGTTTAAAATCTTAATTATTTATAGTAAGAAAATACTGGGTTTAATTAAATTGTCCCTTCTGTGGCACCACCCTAAGGTTGGTGATAGCAGAACTGAGTGCAGAATTTGCCCTCTTGTTCTGCTGTCTGTGAAACTGCCAACAAGGCATTGAGGCTGAAGTTGAGCTTTGCATGTGTGGGGATCTTCTAGTGTAAGCAATGCTCTGTGCTGTGCAAGTCAGTCAAACGGTAGGAATTGTTTGACTGATGGCCCGTTACAGACATGCTGCTATACATATGTAAATACAGGCAGTTCCTATTTTAGTTAAAGGTTCCAGGAACACCGAGTCCAGAAAAGTCTTGCTAAATCTGTGCCCTGGTGTCACCAGAAGCTGATATCGCCACCGCTGACATCAGTTCATGCTTGTATGTGGAGGATGAGTTTATACTTGCTGATCTCAAAGGCAAGGCTGGTATACAGCACTTTACTGTTCCTGTTTTCTGAAGTCATCTTTGGTACCCAGAAGTTGCCAGCGATTTGGTCATCCAAACCAAACAGAGTATGTCCTGAATGCAGCTTTGCATTCTCTTCTGTTTCCCTGCCGGTGGGCAGTCCCTCTTCTTAGTGTCAGGGACTTCTTTCAGCCTTAGGAGTCCTCAGTGGTCTATCAGAGAGCAATGTATGACATTTGTGGGCTGTCTTCTGCATGTCAAGAACACTGAAGTAAGCTTCTACCTCTTTTCCTTCCTGTTTTGAGCTACCTGAAATTCAGGTCTCCCATTTTGCAGGAAATCCCATTTCCTGGAGTCTCTGTGCTGAATTGGCCTGACCTCCAGATTTATATTGCCATTTGGGCCTGTCAAGGGCTTTCTGGATTCTGATGGGTCCTGCCTTGGATCTGTGTGTGTGGTGGGTTGACCCTAGTTGGGTGCTAGGAGCCCACCAAAGCTGCTCTCTCACTCTCCTCCTCAGCTGGAGCAGGCAGAGAAAATATAATAAAAGGCTTGTGGTCAAGATAAGGACAGAGAGAGATCAGTTATTGTCACAGGCAAAACAGACTTGACTTGCGGAAATTAGTTTAATTTATTACCAATCAAATTGGAGAAATAAACCCAAATCCTAAAAACCCCTTTCCCCCAGACCTTTCTTTTTCTGGGCTCAACTTCACTCCCCTTCCAAGCAGCAGAGGGAGGATGGGGACTGGGAGTTGTGGTCTCTGCTGTTGTCTCTGCTGCTTGTTCTTCCTCAGGGAAAGGACTCTTTGTGCTCTTTCTCTGCTCCAGTGTGGGATCTCCCATACAGGAGGCAGTCCTCCACAAACTCCTCTGATATGAGTCCTTTCCACAGGCTACAGTTCTTTATGAACTGCTCCAACATAAGTCCCTTCAACGAGGTACAGTTCTTCAGGACCAGACTGTTCCAGCATGGGTCTCTTCCAAGGGTGCGTAGTGCTTCAGGAGCAAACTTCTCCAGCATGGGTCCCCTGTGAGGTCACAAGTCCTGCCAGCAAATGTGCTCCAGCATGGATTTCTCTTTTCATGGGGCCACAGATCCTCCCAGGATTCTGCTGCAGTGCAGGCTT
This sequence comes from Ramphastos sulfuratus, assembly GCA_013399055.1. Classification (NCBI taxonomy): domain Eukaryota; kingdom Metazoa; phylum Chordata; class Aves; order Piciformes; family Ramphastidae; genus Ramphastos; species Ramphastos sulfuratus. Next base: position 47,498 of record WBNM01019181.1, on the reverse strand, counting down.
CTCACAAGGTCACAGCCTTCTTCAGGCATCCACCTGCTCCAGTGTAGTAGGAGCCTTCATGAGCTGCAGGTGTGTATCTGCTCCCTCCCTGGAGGTGTTCAAGGCCAGGTTGGACGAGGCTTTGAGTAACCTGTGCTAGTGGGAGGTGTCCCTGCCTATGGCAGGGGGTTGGAACTAGCTGATCCTTGAGGTCTCCTTCCAACCTTGCCAGTCTATGATTCTATGATTCTACGATCTGCTCTGCCATTAACCTTCATGGGCTGCAGGTGTTTCACCGTGGTCTTCACCAAGAGAGCTGGTTGTGACCAGCTCTGGCACCTGGAGCACTTCTTCCCTCTCCTCCTTCACTGACCTTGGTATCTGAAGCATTTTCTTTCACACATTCCCACTCTTCTCTCCAGCTGCAATCCCTCTTGTGCAGTAACTGTTTTCCTCTGTTTTCTAGAAGCTCTGTGGCTTCTAGAAGCCACCTCAGTAGCTCCTTCTGCTATCAAAACTTTGGCACACTAAGTAAATACACCATGAGCATTTGTCAACACCTGTAGCATTATGAACAACACAGCTGAGGTCAAAGGCTCATCATTCTCGAAGAATTTTGCTCTGTGCCCATTTTGTAAGGTGATGTCACAATAGTCAGTGGTTACTGATCTTTGAGGGACTGTGGCTTTCATGGGATACTTGCAAGGCCTTTGCAAGTGGAGGTACATGTAAGATTATTTCCCTAATCAACCTTGCAGCTCTTCTGTCTGTTGAAATATGAAGGTTAAGTTGCCAAGGGAAAATGGTTGTTCACAGCTTTACATTTTAACTTTCTCTGTAAAAGAGAAATAGGGAAGGAGAGGCCATATATTTAGGAAAGCAAGTATTTTCTTCTCTCCAAACACGTTGTGTTTCAGTTGGAAGTACCATCTTTTAGTTTGAAATAGCCTCTAAGTTTTTTCCTTTGGGGGCGGGGAGGAATGAATTATAAAACAAACCCCATTTGAAACAAAGTGGTTTATGGTAATGGTTTATTTAAAGCTTTAAAATTTACAGTTTTCCATGGAACATGGAATTCCCCAGGGCACTTTGACAGAACCGGTCATGAAATTGCAAGTGTTCCAATTTGACTCTATCAAGTATTTCTGTGCAGAAGATGTCAGCTGCAGATGTTCTGCCCATACTTTGCCAATGGTTACTGGCTCAAATGCCTTGCAAGGCTGTGCAGATTTGTTGTGTTCGATGACGATTGGCTCACCTGGCTTCACCCGAATGGACTGTCATGTAGCTTTACCAAAAAAGCCTCACTTGAACCAGATTGCATTTTTTTTTTTTTTTTTAAATTTGAAAACTGCATGATTTTCACCCTGTGTCCCAGAATAGCCCGAGCTGGCACACTTAGCTCTGAACTACATATATTTATAGTGATGCTGCAAGGTACCAGAAGTAGTGACCAAGGTGGCTGTTGGCCAATGGCTGCTGAATGCCCTGAGTCTCATGAATTGAAAACCTCTTGTACCTCCTTGAGGGGAAAATGCAGTGAGATTGTCTCTAATTATGACCCCAGATGATGATAGAGCAATCCAGAAATAGCAAAGCATGGGCGGCGAACTCCCTTGATATAAGAAAAACCTGGATGGATCTGATGTTGGATCCTTCATTTTCACCGAAAGAGCTATCCACTGTCAGTTTTGTTCCTGAAGGGGCCAGTTACAGCTACATAGGGGAATAAATCAAGTCCTGTTCCTCTAAAGAATGAACCCCTTGGCTCTCAGCTCAGCTTCTGCTGGCAAAAAAAAAATAATTTTGGGGATGGAGTGCGAGAGTTTCATACATCTGTGCCAAGCCCAAGGCACCAGCTTGTGAATCACCTGGGTTCAGCACCTTGTGGCTGTTCCCTGCAATGGAAGAATGGCTGTGGAAAGCACTGGTTAAGGGAACTGCTGTGTGTGGAGGCTGTGTGTCAGTACTGGCTGGTGCCTAGCTGTTGTGGTTGTGTACACTCTGAGCCTGAGACGTGTCTTTAGCTTATGGAGCAGTTGTATGAGGAGCCCAGCGTGGTTTTAGTGCCGCGCCCTGCTGATCCATTGCTTGTGTAGCATTTGCAGTTTGGGAGTGGTTGGATGCAGGTCTCGATGAGCACTGGTGCTTAGTTTTCACCTGCAAATCCAAAAAGTTTTGAGGCATCTTACTATTAAAGCATTTGTTTCCTTCTAGTCCAGCTGAGTGATGCTAGCTACCTCTCTTCCTGAAGTTCATACCTTAAAGGTGCTCTCTGAAACATCTCACATGAGTTTAATAGGAGAGATGCAGCCATCATGACCAGCAAAGATAAAGTTTGCTGATTATTTTTTGGATGATGGATCCTAATAGTTTTTAACAGAAGGTAAGAGCAGAGTGTCAGGCCTGGAGGCATGTGTTTGTGTTGCTGCATCCTAAATGCTGGTCAGAGATTGTGGAAGGATGAAAGCACATCTGATCTGTTTGGCAGGCTGGACAAGGACATTAGGAAACTTCTGGGTTTTTTTCTCTCTTCCAGGTGGTTGCTGTTGCAATTTGATGTCTTTGTTCTGTGTGTTTTCTTCTTACCTATTTTCAGGCCTGTATGTGATATGGGTATGATAAAGTAATGTCCCTCCTATGCCTCAGACAAAGGCTCTAAACTTCTCCCTAGTAAACATAGTGATGCAGAAGGCACTGAAAAAACTTGAGGTCTAATAATTGTTTCTCTAAGTTTGCTGTTTACTAAAGACTGATCTTTGTGCTGTATCCCAAAGGGACATCTTTCCAGAAACAAAGACAAAGGGACTGAAGTAGCAGTCTACATAATTGTTGGTACGAGGAGAAGCCACTGCAAAACCATGCCATAAATTTCAGAAAGAGCAGTTGTTTAGAAGAAACTGAGCTGAAAAGTAAAATCACAGAACAGAATTAATTCTGTTCTAACTCAAACCAGGTAATTTACAATCGCTAATCATCTGACATTTCATAACAGCTTTTTCTCCTCCTGTGCTGTCAACTCCTATACCTGCTTTGCAATCTCATATTCATTGAGATGGCAGAAGATTGGGATCCCATAGCTGCTTTATAGTTGGCTTCCTGCGAGGCTCAGGAGACGGAAATTACCTCGAATGGTAAATGAAGTTACAAGTGCGTGTGATCAAATGCTAGTGTGCGTCACTGCCCTCTTCACATTTTGTACTGCCTGTGCAATGTCTCTGGTAGTCGTAACTGAAGGACTTGTTCATTCATTTGCACCATTTTGCAAGATGCACCAGGCTTCTGTCTAAAAGATAATCCTAATATTTTTCCTACTGATAAGGCCTGATTGATATATGCTTTCTGGTGGGATCTAAAGAGGCGTTTCACTTACATAAAACATTTCATTCTTTTAAATATCAGAGAATCTTTATAGAGCTATGAAAATGCTACAAATCTCACATAGAACCTGACTCTCAGAATTAAAATCTACAGATGTTTTATAAAACTATTAGAGCAGCTTTATTTAGTTTTAAAAAAAGTGTAGTTGAAGTAATAATCTATAAAGCTTCAATTTACAGTAAATCTCATTTTTCATGCAGAAGAAGATCCTCAAAGACAAATATTTGCAGTACTAGAAAAGGCAACATGGATAAATGGTGTCAAAGAACATTATTCTTTCTATGACTGTTTCTTTTCTTTTCCATGTGAATCTTCACTGGCAGAAAGTACCCATGGCTCTGGTGTGTGAAGGTGTGTGTATCTAACAGTTTTAATCAAGTTTTAATCACCTTTCTATGAGGAGAGGGTCACTGGGAATTTTGAATGACAGGGTTTAGGAGAGTTGTGCTTCTTTTATAGAATCATAGAATCATAGAATGGTAAGGTGTACCACTTGGCTTGGTTTTGTGGGTGGTGGATGCATTTGGCATTGTTTCAGAGACACCAAGGAGCCCATCTCACCAAATCCTGCCAAGGACACACTGCTAGCTGGAAATAGTTGCATAAAAGTGTGCATAGAATTACAGAATCATTGCAGCTGGGAAAGACCTCTGAGATCATCAAGTCCAGCCTATGACCTAACACCACGACATCAGCTAATCCATGCCACCAAGTGCCACATCCAATCTTTTCTTAAAGACCTCCAGGGATGGTGACTCCACCTCCCTGGGCAGTCCATTCCAGTGCCTAATCACCATTTCCATGAGGAAGTGCTTCCCAACATCCAACCTAAACCTCCCTTGGCACATCTTCAGATCGTGCATCCAGCAAGAAGGAATTAGGGACCCTGGTCAGTAAGCATCTGTATCTGTGGGTGCTTTTCTTCTATTTGCCTTGTCATGTTCCTTTTGACTTCTGCTGTCATAACCTGTCCTGGCACACCTCCTGTGCTAGGCAGTAGAACAGACACATATCAAGCCAATAACTCAGGCTCTTAGGCATTTATATTTATGCTGCTGGCACTTAAGCAAAGATGGCAGTAATGCCCCATACCAGACATTGTGTGTTTGAATAATGTAACCATTTCACCAACACAGGGTAGAACACCGAGGAATCAAATCTTTCCTGAAAACATTCCAGTTAGTTCTTCTGCAAAGCCCAGCCAGGAACAAGCACTGCCAGCTCCTTATGGTGTTAAAGTGCTCTTGGGGTAACATTGGTTGCGTTGTCTGTTCAGCAACTGTCCTAAGAGACAATTAGAATACTGGCAAAGGCAAAGCCTTTCAGACCTGTTATGGACTTGTATAACTTTTGGAAGACCTATCACATGGGAAGTTCAAGTTTCAATGTTAGCTTTTACCCCATCTGAGAAAAAGTGGAATGGGAAATTTGGGGGAATGTAGAAGAAGTCAGTTCAGCAACATGAAATTGCTCTGGTTTGATACTTCTGTTCAAAACCAGCTCAGCATCTCAAGGATGGTTGAGTGACATGTTTAATGTTCTGCCAAAAGAGCCCAAAAGCTTCATTCTCACTGACTTCAGTATTTTCTCCTGATAACACATGACTTGCAGACACATGACTTACAGATTGGATGGATGGGCCCTTGTTAATGGCATGGGCTTCAAGAAGGCCAGACGACAGGTCCTGCACTTGGGCCACAACCCCAAGCAATGCTACAGGCTTCTGCAGTGTGGTTGAAAAGTTGTCTGGCGGAAAGGGATCTGGGGATTCTAATCAACAAGCAACTGAATATGAACAAACAGTGTGCACAGATGGCAAAGAAAGCCAAAGGCATCCTGGCTTGGATTACAAATGCTGTGTTCAGTAGGAGTAGGGAGGTGATTTCCCCCTTGTACTCTGCCCTGGTGAGACCACAGCTCGAGTATTGTGTTCAGTTTTGGGCATCTCAATACAAGAGGGATGTGGAGGTGCTGGAGCCAGTGCAGAGGAGGGCAACAAAGTTGGGGAAGGGCCTGGAGAATAAATCTTACGAGGAGTGACTGAAGGAGCTGAGGCTGTTTAGTTTGAAAAAGAGGAGGCTAAGGGGAGACCTCATCACTGTCTACAGCTACATGAAAGGAGGTTGTGGAGAGGTTGCTGCTGGTCTCTTCTCAGAGGTAATTAGAAATAGAACAAGAGGGAATGCCCTTAAACTGTGACTGGTTAAGTTTAGACTGGATATTAGGAACATTTTTTTCCCAGGAAGAGTGGTCAGGCACTGGAATGAGCTGCCTAGGGAGGTGGTGGAGTCATCAATTCTGGATGTGTTTAGAAGTCGTTTGGATGTGGTGCTTGGGGATATGGTTTAGGGTGCACCTTGTAGAGCAGGGATATGGGTTGGGCGTGGTGATCCTGAGGGGCTTTTCCAACCTGAATGTTTCTGTGATTCTGTGACTTCACTCTTTCCTCCCCTCAAGTCAGTTTGCCTGGTGAAATTCCAGCCTTTGTAACAGACAACACATAATTGTTGGCTAGCTCTAAAGAAAGAAGTTCTTTACAGTGAGGGTGGTCAAACACTAGAACAGGTTTCCCAGGGAGGCTGTGGATGCTCCTTCCCTGAAGGTGTTCAAGGCTAGATTAGATGAGTCCTTGAACAACCTATTCTAGTGGGAAGTGTCCCTGCCTATGGCAGGGGCTTGGAACATGGTTTTGGTTGGAACGGACCTCAAAGATCATCTAGTTCCAAGCACTGATTCACAGGCATCAGTGCTATGAAATAAAATAAATTTTAAAAAGAAGCCTAGAGCTTTATTGGTGTTATAAGGGAAACTGAGGCACAGGGTAGAACCAATTTGCTCAAGGTCACCCTCCAAAATGCTAGGATAATTTTCATTCTAGCACATTTAGCAATATAACACCTTTGCCGTGGTATTCTGAGCTAGGACATCAGCAGACATATCCCTAGTGAAACCCAGGGAAACTCCTTATAGCAGTGTCAAAAATGTAGTTCTCTAGGGACTTTCCCTCAATATCACAGTGGTGGTATGAGACACAAGTTAGAAGCAGTGTGTTAGTAGGGAAAGGCAGCTGAATTAATTAAAAGCTTTCTTCAGCTATTTTGTGTTGTTTGAAGATGACAGAACATTCCTATTTGGCCCTGTATGCTACTTCACTGCAGTTACCCTGATGAGACTGCCTCAGTGCTGAAAGTGAAGGGATTTTTCTTGCATAATGGGGGAAAAAAAGTTCCAAAAGACTGTTCTAAGTGGTGGCCATGAAGGAAGCATCTGTGGACCTTTTTCATAAGCAGATGATCTCTCTCTGAGTGAGGATGATACTGTTGCCCTCCTTTGGTGTAAAGAAATAGGAAGTTCAGCTCAGAACAGCAGTAAGGCAACACACTATTTATGCTCACTTCTAGCACACGTGAATGGTGAGGTTTTGAGGAAATTGAATGTTTTCACTATTGACCAAGGTATGCAACGATCAGTGTGTATATAGAAGAGATTAGAGGATGTAGTTCTTACACTTAAATGAACATTTTTGTGGAGTTAAGATAAAGCTACATCTCTAAGGTATTCACATTTTTGCTCCACCTTGCAACATCCTTGCCATCCTCTCAGGACTACTGTGTCCTTGTAGGCTGGAGTTCAGTGCCCTGCATGCAAGACTTTTGACTTCCTCCAAGTATCGGCCTCCCCAGAGGAGTAACACTGCCACAGGAGAGGAGTGTGCTGAGGACACAGCAATGCCTTTGTTCAGGGGTTGTACTCTTGGAGACATAACCCAGCCTTCAGAGACAGCCTTTGAATTGCAGCTTTAGAAACAAGTTACCTGCTGGAAAATCAGGGAGTCCAGGGGAACAGTTACATAATACAGACTTACATGTGTATTATCCCCAGGGACAGGTGTGAGCTGCTCAGTGATTTAGAGGTGACTGCATTTTCTTTACAATGTCTTTCAGTAGGGAGGATCTGAGGTCTCAAGAAATTAGTAGAAATGAAAGAGGAGAAGGACCTGGGAGTCTAAGAAGGCCAATGGTATGCTGGGGTACATTAAGAAGAATGTGTCCAGCAGATCAAAGGAGGTTCTCCTCCCCCTCTACTCTGCCCTGGTGGGACCCCACTTACAATACTGCATCCAGTTCTGGGCTCCCCAGTTCAAAAGGGACAGGGATCTGCTGAAGAGAGTCCCAGGGAGGGCTACAAGGATGCTAAAGGGACTGGATGAGGAAAGGCTGAGAGCCCTGAGGCTGTTCAGTCTGGAGAGGAGAAGGCTGAGGGAGGATATAGTAAATATATATCAATATCTGAGGGCTGGGGGTCAGGAAGGAAAGGACAGGGACAGCCTCTGTTCACTTGCTCCCTGGGATAGGACAAGGGGCAATGGATGGAAACTACAGTACAGTACAATATGTCAACATAAGGAAGAACTTCTTGACTGTAAGGGTCACAGAGCATGGGAACAGGCTCCTCAGAGAGGTTGTGGAGTCTCCTCTGAAGATTTTCCAGACTCATCTGAATGTGTTCCTGTGTCACCTGTGGTAGATTCTATGGTCCTGTTCTGGCAGGGGGGTTGGACTCGATGGTCTATGGAGGTCCCTTCCAACCCCTAGCATCCTGTGATCCTGTGTACAGAAGTACCTATATGTAGTTGACACTGCTGTCTGCTGTGGAATAGAACATATCAAGATATGTGTTTCTTTCTGTAGCCTACATACGTAAGGATATCATTTGTGAAAAGATAAGCCAGCTTTCCTGGCCTCCCAGTATTTATGAAGTGTAGCAATGTAGTAATATGTTAGAAAGCCCAGATTTCCTCCATTCAGAAAACATCAGCTACATCTGGACAGCTTTGGGTTTTGCTTTTACTGTAAACTCAAACTCTTCTTAGTGATTCAGTGTCTTGTGGTTGATTGCCCTCTATGGAGGGTGGGTATTTCTCAAAGATCTATATGTGCTCTGTTCACAATATCAGCTGCTGCCTGATCTCTGCTCAGTATTGAAAATCAACAAATGGGAAGAGGCTTCTCAGCACTCAGAAAAAAAAGAGATGCAAGGACTGTTTTATAGTGTGTAGTTTCTTCAAAAAGCAATGTATGCCAGAAGAAATGATTCGAGTATGGGTGAATCTGTCCTTCAGGCATTGCATCCAGGTGACAGGCTGTTTCTGTGCCTGAAGACTAGTCCGAAGCTCAGGATGGACGTCAGAATGTTATTGTTCCTTGCTAGATTGGCAGGACCATGAAGTATTAAGTCCTGAAAGCTTTCTTTGTGGTGGCATCTTAAAGGATAGCAGTGCACTCTGAGTGATGGTCTTTGTTCTGTAAGGACGAATGAAGACAATCAGGTTTATCCTGGGCTGGAAACTGAGCTACCTGAGTCATTGCAGAGCTCCAGGGTACTGCTGCTGCTGCAGTACTAGTCATAGGTATGACATGGTCCCAGAGCTGGCACAGTCATTTCTTTTCCAGGCTTGTGTCTGCCTTTCATCAGGCTAGAATCCCATGAAACAGTGATCTGTGCCTAGCTGCTGCAGAGGTGTCTTGTAGCACTCTGGCAGACTCCTGCTGCTCATGGCAGTATCTCTAGCAAAGGTTGGTGTATGTAGATGGAGACTGGGATGCTGGCTGGCTGGGAGAGCTGGATCCAGTGATGTGCTTGCCTCCTCCCACGTCTGCAGTCCTGATGAGACAACCTGTGCAGAACAATGGGAGAAAAGCTCTCCAAGGTGTTGGATCTCTGCTATGTGCTGTGGTACCATAGAGTCCCACTTCCACTATGGTCTTGTCCTGTGCCAGCACTACTTCTGGAAAGCTATTTAATCACCCAGGGATTGACTTCATCTCCTGCCCAATGTTAATGACAGAAAAGAGGGTGCCAGCACTCCCAACCACTGGGCACATCAGCATTACAGATGATCTTTGCACTTCCTCCTTGTGCTTATTTGTGAATAATGAAGCACTATGTATAGATGCTTATAGATTTGCCAGGCCCTTTCTGAAGCTTAACCAACAAGACATTAATTGATGTTTCTGTCATCAAGAAATCCCTCCTTCTGTTGGTTCCATGGGTTTGTTTATTTGAACCATTGCTTATTAGCATATTGTATGGAAGGATTATAGTGAGAAGTTTCTGATAGAGGTAGAGGTTCTCTACTTTCAGTCTTTGCACAGTCATTTGAGGAAAAAAGCATGACAACCCCAACTCGCACTCATCTGTTGACCATTCTGCTTGCTAGCATGCCAGGCAATAGCAGGGATGCCCAGTAGTATGGAGAGACAGGCAATCACAGAATCATTGCAGCTGGAAAAGACCTCTGAGATCATCAAGTCCAGCCTATGACCTAACACCATGACATCAACTAACTCATGCCACCAAGTGCCACATCCAATCTTTTCCTAAAGGCCTAATCACCATTTCCATGAGGAAGTGCTTCCTAACATCCAACCTAACCCTCCCCGGCACAGCTTCAGGCCGTGCCCTCTCCTCCTGTCACAAGTTGCCTGGGAGCAGAGCCTGACCCCCACCTGACTACCACTTCCTTTTAGGTAGTTGTAGAAAACGATGAGATCTCCTCCAGGCTAACCAACCCCAGCTCCCTCAGCCTTTCCTCATCAGCTTTCCCCTCCAGCCCCCTCCCCAGTCTCATCACTCTCCTCTGGACCCGCTCCAGCACATCAATGTCCTTCTTGCAGTGAGGGGCCCAGAGCTGCACACAGTACTCGATGTGAGGCCTCACCGGTGCCAAGTACAGGGGAATTGATATCCTTTTATGTCCAGCCCAAGACAGTTTCTTCCCAGCTTAGGCTTTACTAATGTGTGGGAAAGCCTTGCCATGTTTGGGGAGAGCTAAAGGCCTTTGGATGTTCCAGAAAGACCTGAAAGTTGCTGCCTAAAATCAACTTGAGTTGAGGGTTATAACCAGTAGGAGAAAAGATGTCCTGTTTGTGAGAACCTGCAGTTCCTTGCAGAACAGCAGTACTCATAAGGTCCCTGTGTATGCTGCTTTCCTTCCTAACAGAAGAAAAGAAACCCTATTGGATGCATCTGCATGTCCTGAGACATTTCGTGTGAGCTGTGGTTAAAATGTGCTTGGGTTTGAATGCACAGAGGTCAAGGTTTGGTTGCAAGGGACAGGAATTACTGCATTTTTTTTATTGCAGGGATTTGAGGGTGAGACAGACAATCAAGCAGAGGAGCTTTAATGGAACAGAGGTCACTGTAGTTAATGGTAGGCTGGACAAATTAAAACCCCTGTGTATCTGATGCTGTTTAGCTTGAGCTCTTAGATGCATTTGGCTGGCAGAGTTCTAGCAATGACTTTCTAACCATTCTTGAGGCAACTGAAGAATGAAGAGGGCCAAATCCCTACCCTGAGTTTGTATTGTCTGAGTCTTCTGTGCACACATCTTGAATCCTCAGGAGCCTTAGAGCAGCTGAATGAATAATGTGCAGCCTTGAGGAGAATGGTGCTAATTGTTTAGGAATAACCCTTGCTAAGGCAAATGTATTTTGAGTAGAGTCTCAAATATCTGCCTCAGTAAGCAGCATGCCTTAAGATGCCCTGATGGGCAGGTGCTGAGCTCCAGTGATTCTTTTGTGTGGATAGGATGAGACTGCTAAAGGTCTGCTGCAATATGCAGTAGGGTGCAGTCAAAGAAGTTACAAAATCATTGTTTGTCCTACAGAATATGGATCTGCAAAAGCTTGGTTTCCAGCCTGCACTTTGGAGAGGTTTTAATGTGGATCTGAACACTGTCTTGGCATTGTAGGTGTGCTTATGCTTTTACAACCCACAGTTTCTCATTTGTCAAATAAATTACTGCCCCACAGTAATTTATTTGACAAATAAATTTGACTCTTTGCAAACTGAAGTCTTCCCTGAGTGGTCAAAACCAACCAAAGATGACCCAAAAGAGAAGTCTGTCCTCGTTGTTCTTGTATGCTTCTGAATTTCTTTCCTTCAGACCTTGTTTTGTGCTCTTCCAGGAAGTCCCAGGGACTAGGGTACAGCAGTATTGATGGTGATAGCTTGACTTTCTTCAGAAGAAGGGAAAACAATATTTTAATTGATTTGTTAATTGCAGATCAGAGTCAGACACTGTCTGTGGAAAAGTAATTGGCTTATCTTCACAGAATCACAGAATGTCAGGGGCTGGAAGGGATTTTGAAAGCTCATCCAGTCCAACCCGCCTGCCAGAGCAGGATCACCTAGAGCAGATCACACAGGAACATATCCAGGCAGGTCTTGAATATCTTCAGAGAGGGAGACTCCACAACCCCACTGGGCAGCCTGTTCCAGTCTTCTGTCACCCTCATAGGGAAAAACTTCATCTTCATGTTTCCATGAAACTTCCTATGCCTCAGCTTCCACCCATTGCCTCTTGTCCTGTCATTGGGCATCACTGATCAGAGCCTGGCTCCAACATCCTGGCATTCACCCTGCACATATTTATAAACATTGATGAGGTCACCTCTCAGTCTCCTCCTCTCCAAGCAGCACAGCCCCAGATCCCTCAGTCTCTCCTGTAAGAGAGATGTTCCACTCCATCACCTTGGTGGCTCAGTGCTGGACTCTTTCAAGCAGTTCTATGTTCTTCTTGAACTGGGGGCCCCAGAACTGGATACAGCACTCCAGATGTGGCCTCTCCTGGGTAGAGTAGAGGAGCAGGAGAACCTCTCTCAACCTACTAACCACAGCCCTTTTAATCTTGACTGGATTCCATATTGGACAAGTGCCTCTGTTTCAGCATTCGTTAGCTGCAGGTACCCCTGTGCTACCCAATGACAGAGTGGCTTTAGGGAATGGAACAAGCTGGGAGGGCTGTGCAGGCAGTGCCTGTTGCTGCTGGAGTAGGTGGCACCTGCCCTGCTGAAAGGGGCTGGATTTCAGTCTTAAGTGCCTACTGCTTAGACAAGCTTTACCAGCACAGGGTTCACAAGGTTCCAGAGTGTTGTTCAGAGAAATGTGATGACCAGAAATAGGTGTTGCAAAGCTCTGATTTAAACAGCTGGTGTCAGGACAAGTGGTCACCATGCAGCTGTAGAGAGGAATGTAGGAGGGGGATGGGAAAAGGTGATCAACCGATTCCCTGGTTTGAAATCCCCAAATAAGTCTGAAATCTATTTTATTCTGTTCTGAAAGAATATTCTCCTTGCCTGGGAATTAACAGGGTTGTGATACTATTCCAGCATTTGAAATGGGATTGAGGCTGTGATGTTCTGTGTCCTGGAAAGTCTTTGCCTCAGAAATCTGCTGGGGCTCTGCAATTGTCTCTTCCAGATTGTATCATCATCCTTAGCCTCATCAGTGGTTCAGTTTGAAGCAGCACAGGCTTTTGATCATAAACCACTTCAGTTTTAGGATAGCATGAAGGAAAGTGTGCTATGCTTTGCTTGGAAGGAGGCAGGGAGAAGACTGTGGCTTTATGTGTGTCTTTTATTTTTGCAGCACAGTGAACCCAAAACTTCTACCTTAATGGGACAGATTTACAAATTCACACCTGCAGATTCTGCCTTCCCAGTATTTTTGTACACAAGCTCTTTTATTCATGCCCCTGAGAGCAGCCTGCACCTGCTTCATCTAGCCTGTGAGACAGGCAGCTCAGATCAACTGAGAGTTTGCTCTCTCTGGGAAAATAAATGCCTCACCCTGCAGCACTGACCCCTCACCCAGGTGAGCAAGGGCCAGAAGCACAGCCCTGTCCATCCATGCCACAAGTACTGTCACAGCACCGAATGCAGTAGAACATGCCTAAGCCACTGCTGCTAAGCCCACAGATCTCCAGGGTGTCAAGAAAAGCTGCTGGTTATTTTTTTTTTTGCTGGTGCCTGCGTGTGAAATATCAAGGAGCTGTAGTACACAGCTGCCTGTAAGTGTGCCCTTGTTTCTTCTTCTTCCTAACAGTGGTTCGTGCATTGCATTTTTCCTGAGATGGGAAGCTCAGGCTCCCATAACCATGGAAACCATGGACTGGTTTGTCTTCCCTAATAGCTTCAGCTGTACTCAACATCTGTCTCCCTGGGAAAAGAAAGGCTGCAAGCTACAGGTTAGTTATGTGTACCCCTGGGGATGCTGAAACCCTTGAGCATCTCCAGCAGGCCCACCAGAATGAAGCAGCAATGCTGAAATAATGCTTGAGGTGCTTCTAATATGACAGGCAGAAGGAGAAAAGTAGGGACTGAAGGAAGGCTTTTCTGAGGCAGGAAGGTGTTATGAAGCTGAACAAGAAAATGCTGCATTCTGGTGCCTTGCTCTGTGTATGTTGGCTTGACATGCTGGGAATGTGGAGTTTTCAGTTGTGACTTCAATGCATTAAGAAGAGCCATTTTCCATTTAAAGTTTGCATCCTTTAAACAGCTTGTAGCAGTGAAGGAAATCTGGGTATAAGCTGGTGAGCATAAAATAAGCTTTGAGTTGTGGCAAGTGCCTCTTTTTGGTTACTGCATGTCTCCATATAGCCTCTCATTTTGTTACTGGAAGAATGATTAATGATAGATATGTCATGGCTCCAGTTTGGTAGCAGCAGTGTTGCCAGAATGGTTGACATGGGGGAAAGTGGGGAGAAGTTTTTAAAAGAGGCTTAAAAGTTAGCTGAAGAGGGTTCTCTTTGCTGCCTTTCTGATTAGACATGCATGCATCTCCTATGGGCTGCAGCTTAAACTTTCCTCTTTGACTTTGAAAGCTTAATGTGACAAAAGCAAAGCACAGGTACAGCCTTGGACTCTGGGTTTCCAGGAGAAGCCCTGCAGACTGCCAGCCTTTCAGAAAGGAGTTGCAGGAGCTGGCAAAGCTGTGCTTTTTTCCTGATGTGGCAAGTCCCATGTGTCTGTTAAATGCAGAAGCAAGCCTGGTGCAAGCTTTTAGAATTGTGTGCAGAAGTGCTTTCCTGCATCAGGGAGGTGTTTGATGCAGTGTTCTGTGCAAGGGCACTCTGCAAACTGGAGGCAGAAGCAGTAGAGGCAACCTGGTCTATTGGCAAGTCAATAGGACTTGTGTCCATCTGTGAAATGGAGGTGAAAATATTTCACTCTGTATGCTTGAAAGCTCTCTTTGTGTTTAGGAAACGTTCTGAAATTCTAGATGGTACCTGCTGTAGAAGGCACTTACAGTGGTCCCCAAATTACTTGACACATCAGGCACTGGTATCTTTCTAGCATACAGGGTACAGAGATGCTGGAATCACTCTCAAGTCAAAATAAGATGTTTCTAAAAGAAATCTAGAACATTAATCTGATCTGGAGGTTGTGAGCATAAAGAATAGAAAGATAGTAGCAGGTAAAATGTGGTAACATTCACAGCTGAGGTTAGTGCCGGAACGATAAAAGCTGTTTGGGAGATGCTTTCTGCCTGTGCTTAATATAGCTGTTGATGTTCTGCATCTGAGCACAGAGCCACCTGTCTGTATGATGAGTCCACATTTCTTTGTGGACATGAGAAGCATAAATCTCTGCTTTCTTCATAGCAGCCTGCTAGGAGGGTTTTCATGTCAGTTGCTGTGGTGTTAGAAGACTGAACCAAATCAAAGAGCCAGTACTCCAAACTCACCCTCCCAGCAGGGACTCTGGCCAGCACAGCATGCAAGGTGTAGCCTGATAATAACAATATGCTTCACAGAAACTGTTTTTAGCTTTCTGGGCTCCTTGAGTGTTTGGTGAGCAGGGAAACAAATGCCCGTCTCCTCTGCAGAATCCAAGATCTTGGGAGTTGATCCTGCCTCTGTGCATCTGCAGCAACTGCTGCAGGTCATTTTACTGGCTCTTAGAAATGAATGGGTTCTTCCCCCATAGCCTTTATGCAATTATGGATGCTTTCTCACTCCTTGTTTATGCAGACTGAAATGATCTTTGGTCAAGATACCTGGATCCCCATCTGTTCAGACTACTAGACTATTTCCAACTTTTTCCTCAAGTGAATTTAATCAATATTTCTCCTTCTAATTGAGCTTCAGTTAAAAGGCTTTTATGATACAAAGAAACAAACAGTAAAACACACACACACACACACAAAAAAAAAACCCAAAACACCCCAAACACCAACAAACAAAAAACCAAACGCACACAAAACTCCAAAGCAGCAGCAACAAAAACTCCACAACTTTTTCTTTCCTTTCCTTCATTCCTTTCCTTTTGTTCCTCTCATTCCTTTCTTCTCATTCCTTTTCTTTCCCTTTCTTTTTTTCCTTTTAATCCAAGAGCTAGCTGGGACCACTTTGTAGGAGCTCTTGGGAGCAAGCAGTTCCAGCTGTTGGCTGTGTCAGATGTCAGGAGCCAGAAGTGCACCAGAAGTACATGGAACTGTTTTAGTGGAAGGTACCCTGAATTGCCCCAGGTTTGAAGTTATTTCACCCTGTTAGATTTCTCCAGGGAATAGGAATTTCTCTGGTAGAACTAAAGAGCAGCTCTATATTATCAGTGACTATGGACTGGAATTGACATAGTCTATGTATGTTGTACACATTTTTAATGCATATGTGTATGCATGCACACATGTTTGTGAACGTTGCTACAGCCACTTACCACACTGTCAGTGCAGATGATGGGACATAGTGATGGCAAATGCTACCAGAACTATCTCTGGTAACAAATCACCTTTATTAGAGCAATATTACAAACAGTGCTGCTTATTTTTTTTTTTCCCCACTCTAAGTTGACTCTGGCATTTAGAAAGTAACAAGTAAGTTCAAAGCAAGCATACGTATGAGCACTTTAGAGTTGAGATTGCAGCACATCCCTGATCTAGCACAGGCATTGGAGTGCATGGAGTGCATATGAGCAAAATTACCCCACCTGGAAGCTGACACAAAGTTTGACCTTCTTCGAGTTGTGCTAGAATTTATCTGTTCTTCCACCTGTACTTAGGATTTGTACAGTGACTTTGGGTCTTAACAATGGAGATGAGATGAGTGGAAATGCAGTGGTGATGAACAAGTCAGCATCAGGAACCAAACAGGAGATACTTGGAGATCCATTGATTTGAAGTTGCCAGGGATGCCTTTGATTTCCTGGGGCTAGTGCTAGGTGCTGGTTCTGTCTGCTGAACCACATTTTCCTGATGACCAGTTTTTTGCCAACCCAAGTCTATTTATGGATCAAATGGTGAATAAGCGACTAATGTTTGGGTTCCATTTGTGGAGCTGAGGACCTCAAATGAATGTGAATGCAGAAGCCACAAATCATCCCATAGCTGCTGAGGAGAATATCGGATGATGACTGCAGCTGTGGTGCAGGCTCTTCTTACTGGAATGTTTTTGCATCAGTAAAGTCTGCAAAGAAGTTATAGGTAAATGTTAAGCTTAATAGGTTGGCAACCAAGGAGGGAAGAACAAGCTACTTGGGATGGTTTCAGGACCCTCTAGTAAGAATCTTCCTTCTCCATTTGTTTGCTCTGTGACCTTAGTCAAGTCTTGTCCCCTGCCTACGGTTATGATATGCAGTCAAACTCTTTTGATTTACCTGTTGAGACTGAAAATACTTGACAGGCATTGTCCCTTTTTGTGTCTGTGTACTTGGTGCTTTCAGTCCAGTTTCCAATCATTCCTTCAGGGTATTACTGAGCTGGAAATGATCTAGTAGCAGTTATGATATATGAAGGAGCCTGAATGCAACCATCTAGGGAAAGTATCCTCCCCTTTAGGGAATGGATGGATTTCCATTGTCAGTGTGAAAGCTTCTCAGATTAGCATCCAGAGGTGTTAGGCTTTCCTTGAAGGAAGAAGATCTGTTTCATGCCCTGTCCAGCCCTGTGGGACGTGATAAAGTGTCGCAAACCTGCACAGATAACAGAGTCAGTAGAGAGTAGATTTAACTCCAGACTGCAGCCCTGCTGATTCAGACCCTCAGATGTTTCATTGGAGTCACTTCTTCAGATCAGGTCAGGGCGAGGAGTTGGTGAGTACTCCAAAGTAGAGGGAGCTGATCCAGCACAACCTTCATCTTTGATGAGGAGCTGAGGGTTGTGCTCTTTCAGATGACTAACAGGCTCACATGGACTGATTGCAGAAGCTGAAGCTCATGTGAAAATTCAGTGAGGATGCTCCAGTTTAGTAATTTATGTCTACTGGTGCTTTGGAAACATCTTTGTGGGCCTCAACTACTATGAGGCCTTATCAAGGAGATAGATGTAAGTCTAAAAATTCAAGGGCTCTAGAGACTGAAGTCAACCTCTAAGGGAAATGCAGTTTTTGTCAGCTTAAAATAACTTTATCTATAAAGTCTTTTATGCCCCAAGGTCTTTTTCAAGGCTTTGCCTGGGTTACATTTTGAACTGTGCAGAGCAAAGCTCTTGGGAGAAAGCAGGGCTAGGAAATTTAGGAAAGACAGCTGTGTGTGTGTGTTGCGGGGGGAGGAGAAGGGAGAAATGCTGGTAAGAGTGATGAACAGTTTCACCTTCAGGAGTGATGAACTGTGGGAGAGTTGGCTGCATTGAGGGTCTGGCACAGCTTCAGCATGTGCACGTGGGGATGGATCAGCTGAGAGAAATGACTGCATTTATTCAATGAATTTACATGAGTTGCCTGTGCTGCCAGAAAGGGACTGGCTTCCTCCCCCTCCAAAACATCAGTGGCTCCATGCAGGAACAGCAGGAGTGGAGCAGTGGGCTCGACAGAGGGATGGGGCTGAAAATTTTTAGCAGAGGCTTTCCTGGGAAGGCTGCTGTGTGAGGCATCCACACACAGTGTAAGGTTCAACTCCCCCCTGCCGCTCTCAGGGTCTGGCTTTTATAAACTCAATTAATAAATGGTTACACATTGCCAGCTTGCTGCTGGCTGCTCTACAGGCTGCTTCTGCCTCCAGCCAAACTCTTTCTCCCATTCGCTCCCAGACCCCATTTCTAGAAATCCAGCAACTTCTTAGAGGTATCTGCTTCTATTCTGTGCTTACATCCCTTTAAACACAGTGCCTTTGTGCAGGGTGTTGGACAGGAAGCATTGACTTGCAGTAAGTATTAAAGGGTAGAAGAAGAGGAATAGCTCTGTACTGGAAGATTGAAGTCACAAATGCCTTTATAGCATGTGGTGAGAGAACTGGGGCTTGAGGTGGGGAGTTCCAGGGTGCCTCTTGCATCCTTTGGGCTCCCTCAAAGTATACCACACTGCAAAACAAACAGCACTTGGTTCTGCACTCTTATCCTGGCCTTGAGGAGATGTCCTGCCATAAACCTGTGTCACACAGGAGTCAAAAATCTTGTTAAGAAAACATGAGCTGAAGAGGTTAAATTACTTTTCCTTAACCCTGCTGGGTTATTAACAAGGTGACTGTTCAATAGGCCTATGACTGGGATCCATTTATCCTGAAGGCTGCCCTCCCAGGAGCTGTTCTCAGCACAGCTAGCCCACAGTGGTAGCTCTTGAGAGTCCTCCAGCTGATGCTGTGCTCCTTCAGCTTCCAGAGCCAAAGACCATTGGAAGGAAAACCATATCCTCCAATACTTCTAAAAAAAAAAAATCCATCTCCCTACTAAGTAATTAATATTTAATCTTAAAGTAGGATTTCTTTAAGGATTGGATTCTTCACTTTATACCTGGTTATAGCTGTTGCTTTGCTGCGTGGTCAAGGATGTGAGCAGAGCTGAAGAGCTCAGGGGTTTGGGCTGCCTATGAATGTGGACATTTGCCACCAACAGTCGTGTTCTGTGGGAGATGCTGATGGATGAGGTACTGTGATAAATGACACCTTGACAGGGGGATGCTGGCCAGCCCATGGTACAGCAGGGACACTTCAGTCTTAAAACTTTCATTCCTGAAAGCTGCCAGAGCAGCAGAGCCTGTCCCCAGCGGTGGAGAAATGCTCCACAATCCCCACCGTGGAGCAGCGCTCCTGCTGTAAGGGCCTCACGGGACACACAGAGATGCTCATGCAAAGCCTGCACTATGAAAATAATTTCCTGGCTGCTCTGAATTAATTCCTCTTTTAGCTAGAAAGTTGCATCTGAATAGAAAGAAAAAAAAAGAAAACAACAACCAAAACACCATGCTTTTAGTATGTGATGGAGTTTTCACTGTCCTGCTTTCAGCCTTACTGCCTGGTATCAGTAGTGGTAATATTGTCAACGTCAGCACTAGGTCATAGAGCTAACAATCATAAACATCTATCGTTTTAGCCCAAGTTTGTCTGCTTTTTTTTATTGCCTGGTGTTAGATAGGATTTGCTAAAGGACAGAGGTCTTTGATCACATTTCTGCTTCTTACGTAGGTCCTTGCAAACTGTGATCAGATTGTCCTATTAACCTTCTCCTTTCGTTAGGGAGAACAGATGGTGCTCCTGGAGTCTTTCTCTAAGCTGAGCTTTTGGTCCTTTAATCATCCTTTTGGTGATTCTTTGCACTGGATCCAATTTTTTCAATATCCTTCTTAAATTTAAAGCATTAAGACGTACAATAATGGTGACAGTATTAATGTCAGATGCCACACACTGATTGATTAATTGATTTACCTGCCTATCTACCTATCTATCTATTTATTTCCACTTAAGCATCCCCCATCCAAAACCTCTCTGAGCTCTCTTGACCATAGGATCATTCCAGCACAGTGTGCTCAGCTGCTATTTTTTTCCCGTGTTGACTGGGAAGTTCCTACCCAAATCAATGGTTTCACAGGATGCTGTTCCCATTGTTTGCGTTGCTGTGGGTGTGTGTGGCACTTGTGGCAGTCTATACTTCAGTGCTCTTTATTCAGTCATGCAGATTTGTTGGACTCTTCTCAGCTAACAATCCCAGAGTGTGTGTCATCTCCAGTCTTGATCACTAATAATTTTAGGCTGCCTTCCACTCATTATTTTATACTACAGGACCAAGGACCAATCTCTGCCAAGTCCTTAGAAGGAACATAAATATACAGTAGCAGTATAGGTTGAGGACTGACCTGTTAGAGAGCAGTGCAGACTCCCAGGAGAGGCACCTGGGGGTCCTGATGGGTAGAAGGATGACCATGAGCCAGAAATGTGCCCTTGTGGCCAAGGTCACTGGCATCATGGGGTGTGTTAGAAGGTGTTCGGTTAATAGGCGAAGAGAGGTTCTCCTCTCCCTCTACTCTGCCTTGGTGAGGTCACATCTGGAATATTGTGTCCAGTTCTGGGCCTCTCAGTTCAAGAAGGACCTCAGGGAACTGCTTGAGAGAGTCCAGCATAGACCCACAAAGATGCTGCAGGCAGTGGAACATCTCCTTGCAGAGGACAGGCTGAGGGAGCTGGGGCGCTTGAGCTTGGAGACAAGGAGCCTGAGGGCTGCCCTCATTCATGTTGATAAAGATGTGCAGGGCAGTGTCAGGAGGACAGAGCCAGGCTCTGCTCAGTGATGCCCAATGATAGGCTACAGGGCAACGGGTGCAAGCTGGAGCAGAGGAGGTTCCCCATGAACATAAGGAGAAACTTTTTCATTGTGAGGGTGACAGAGCCCTGGAACAGGCTGCCCAGAGAGGTTGTGAAGTCTCCTACTCTGGAAGCATTCAAAACCTGCCTGGTCTCTAGGTGATCCTGCTCTGGCAGGGGGTTGGACTGGATGATCTTTTGAGTTCCCTGCCAACCCCTAATGTTTTGTGATTCTGTGATATCTGTGACTATTTGTTCTGTCTGGAAACCAACAATATCATTTTAATGAGTAAAGTAATGTGTAATTGTTGTTTTGTACTTCTTTTTCTTTTTGGAAGTCAGTAGACACTGCCTCTTCTGGAGAATTTCCAGTTTATACAGATTAATTTTAACACTCCCTTAGTTTACTGGAGATCATTGCTAGGATTTTCTATTTACTTCTGGAAATACTTGGCACATCAGCAAGTTTTGTTCCAGCCACTGCAACTTTTCCATGTGCCCAAGATATATTTAAAAATTTCTATCAATAATATGAAGTATTTCAGGATGTTCTTTTAAAGCTGTGGTGCAACTCGTCCAAACCTGCTGAATTTAGGTTCTGCTTAATTAGCTGCACTCTAAGGTTCTGCTTAGTTAGGAGCAGAATAAAGAGCACAGAATTGATGATACAACATATGTGTGGAGTACCTAAAGTTGCTGTCCCCCTGCAATGAAAAGCATTAATCTGTTTGTATTTATTTTTTTTAAACTCTTATTATGTGGAAATGATTAAAATAGCACTGGAATAATTTTTACTAATTGCTTCAAAACTCACCTATCTGGTTCTTTATTTCACGAGCTAGATTCAGCCCTGAGCCTTTATTTATAAACTTCCAATTCCTAGCTTTTGGCTCCTTGTCATCACCTTTCCCTTTCTCCAGGGTGATATGTGTTTAATCTTGTGCTTCTAAGTGGCTTAGTGTTGGACACAGCACTTTTGACTTAGGACGTTGTCATCTGGATGGAGGTGTTAACATTTGGAGGGCATTTCAGTAACAGCCATGTGGGACCTCCAGTTTCTCCATGCTGAAATCCACTGCAGTATCTCAATTCCTCCTCTTATCCATTCTTGATGATGGATAAAGAACAAGAGTAAAATCTTAACTTTTATCTTTTTCTGAGCTATCATTGGCTCAAGGGCAGGAAATACCGAGAGTTGTTCAATTTCTTCTCGATTTACCATTCCCAGATAGGAGCAAACCATTCATTTCTCCATATTCCTGTTGTGTGACTGTGTGCCAAAGATGCAGTCCTGTCAGGTAGTGGATTTTTCAGAAATGAGCAATCCTGGCTTCTCCGATTTGTATTAGACCTACTTCTGCTGTGTAGACAGGTAAAACAAATTAACCTAATAGGAGACATGCAGAGAGAAAACAAATCCTGAGGTTTATTTGCTTCATTCCTCTCCCCTCCCCCCACCCATAGCCTCAGGTATCTGTTTTGCTGTTGGTTTCTAGCCTGTCTGGCCAAACTCAGAAGAAAAGATCTTTCTTTTGCTAAGACAAACATCCTGCTTCTAACAGCTGGGGGAGCATTACTGCACGAAGTCAGCACTCTCTGTGGCCCACAGGGTTTCCTGGATGAGCACTTGCAACCTGAGGGAGATATTTTTGAAGAACAGTGAGGAGTTCTCTTGCAGTGAGTGGTTCAAATGTGGCTGAAGCAGTGAGGCACTACTGTTAGTCCCTTGGGATACTTGACAGCCAACTTCAGAAGCCCTGAAATTTATATCTTGCCTTGGATCTGAGAGGACAGCAGGCTAGCCTGTTGTTTTCTTGCCTCCCTGAAGAACACTTTCCAGGTTCAAAGCTGTGAGTGTAGAGGGCTTGTGAGGATGAAAATCACAGAATCATTCAGGTCGGAAAATAACCCTTGGGATCATCCAAGCCAACCATTAACCCTGCTCTACAAAGTTCAGCCCTAAACCGTATTCCCATACACCGCATCTGAACCACCTTTAACCTTTAAACGCATCCAGGGTTGGTGACTCAAGCACCTCCATGGGCAGCCTGTTCCAATGTCTGACCAGTCTTGCTGTGAACATTTTTTTCCTAATGTCCAGTCTAAACCTTCCAAATGCATGCATTATGAAAGCTCTATTCCTCATTAATAGCTAAACCCAGCCTGTTTTACGCTTTGCTAAGGGCAGAATAGTGTATTCCTCCCCAAATGGGTAACTTGAGATCACCAGTATGCATACGTTAGTATGGTGCAAAAATAAAACAATCCATAACATCTACTTAGTGAGCAGCCTTTGTGGGCAGAGCAGCAAATGCAAAGTGACTCAGGCACACTCAGCTTGCTCTCACTGGAAGCTGAACTAATTCAAGTTGTATTGTATTGAGCTTGAGCTAAGGGTTTCCTCAGCTCACTGTAAATAGGGTTCCTTGATTATCTTGCTGCCTTGTTGTGCCTTATTTGTCTCATTCCTATTCTTTGAGAGGAGAAGAAACTCTTTGATGGTTTGTGTGGCACTCAGTTAATGAGATTTTTAAAACCAGAATCAGCTGATTTGTAGAAATAAATAGAGAAAATACATTTTAAAGGCTTCCTTTGAGACAACAGTGTCAAAGTGTTATGAACGACCTTGATGTGAAAACAACAGATACATCACACGGCTTCTAAGTTAGCCTTTCTGAAATCTCATCCATCCTCTGCATTTGAAATAGTTCTTTTAGGGATTATCTCCTCCACCCTCGGCCTCTCCCCTTCATAATTGAAAGTTTACACAGCAGCATGTGACTTCAATAGGGCCAGTTGGTGAATGTGACATCTTCAGTTCTCTCTCTCTCTCTGCTGCGATGCAGTGGAAATGAAGGAGTGTGTTGTTCCACTAGACAACTGTGCGGAGACTGCTAATGTGGAACAGTGTTGTTGCCAGATGAAACAAGTGTACAGAGTCACATGGGATTTTTCCCTGTTGTTTTGACCCTCCCACCTGAACGGGGCAGGATCGAGATGAGCTGAGCGTGGTAATTACCCCTACCTGCTTTTAACCTGCTTGATGTTGCAGGAGGCTAGCTGTAAAATCTGTATGCCCCAGACACGGAAATATAAGTGCTTGCATGTGGCAGCTGGCAAGTCTCTGTGTGGTGGTTAGTTCTGTGTTATTGCTATCTGTGCTTTCAGCCTGCACTCTGCTGTAATGCAGGTTTTAATCAGCAAATATATATGGAATGAAATCTGGCCCTTGTCAATGCTGCTAGTAAGGTGCAGTTGCAAGTCTGAACCCTTGAGAGTAGCTGCAGGTGTCACCAAGCAAGTGCAAAGATGTCCTCTGGAAAACAGTCTCAGATTATAGATGGCTGGGAGCTGATATTTCAAGCTGCAGCCTAGTGCAGATGGAAGTCACAAAGAGCTTTTTTTTTTCTCCTCTGAATATGCCTTAAACCTCCAAAGCAGTAATGGAGATGGTAGCTAGAACTGTTCTGCCTCCTGGCCATGAACTAGGAGTAACGGAGTCTTCATTAATGAAAGCAGCGTAGCAGGATCTCTGCTTTCCATGCACAGTGGTGTGCTGTTGGAATCCTTTCTTCTACCAAAGACAGAACTACAAGCTTTAAACTTAATGTAGCAAACCCAAGACTTGAAATTTGCCTTGAAGGTCTGATCTGTTGTTGAAGATGCTGCCTCTGGTGTGTGATGATTTCTGAGAGATGGCTGATGTCCGCTTGGGAGGAAGTACTCTGTGCCAGTAAGCAAGTCTGCCTCTAACACCCTGTTAGCAGTGGGCTGTGAATTCTTTGCAGGGTAGATATTATTTGTTTCAGCTCAGAAATTGCTTATGGTAAACAATCTTGGCTCAAGATTGCCTTCCAGTGCTGTGTTTTTGTCCCACTTAGTGGCGTGTTTTAGATTTTTAGGATGTTCCTCAGTGGAGCAGAGACCTGCCCCTGTAAGCAGGGTGCAGGCCAAATGCTGTGTACAGGACATGCCCAGGGGCCAGTCAGCCCCAACCTGCACAAGGCTGATGCCTGCCTCCAGCAGGGAGCAGGAACATTTACTTGTTCCTGGGGTTTGTCTCAGTGCTGCTGTGTGCTTGATGTTACAAAGCTGCCCAACGGTGAGGTTCAGAGGACTTTGTTGCTGGAGCAGCTATCAGGTCCAAGGACGTGTGTCCTGTCAGTAGAAAACCTGACTTTGGGGGTGACACAGGTTTGTAATCCCCTGGACAGAGCGAGTGTCTCTGAGCATTGACAGGGCTCTTGCTGCAGACCCTTGCTGACTATAGCCAGGAAACTTTCATGTCCCACATCTCTGCTGCGCTTCTAAATCAGTGATACCTTAATGTGATGTTGGAGCTGAGCTCCTGTCTGAAATGGCTCAGGAAAGAAATTCAGGTGTACCCCTGAGCTCCACCACAGAGGGATGTGGGAGGTGATATGGGAGTGGCTGCCTCTGTCCAGTGGCAGCTGCACTTGTCCAGGGAGATGTGGGTGGGGTTAAGGAATACTGAATTCCCTGAATGTTTTTAAATAGAAATCCTAGTTTCAGGAACCCAGGAAAAGTGAAAAATGATCAGTGAACATGAGAATGTTAGGGGCAAGTAGCTAACATTTATGGTATGTCCCTAGATCCCTTTCCCTGTCTCTCTGCTAGGGCTCTGTAGGAATCTGGATACTTGTCTGTGCAGCACACCTTTATGTTGAGAATGGGGAAATCAGAAGAAACTGGGGTTATTTTGGACAGTTCACACTTTCCTTCACTTTACCTGTGGTAGTTATGAAATCAAATACCATGATGCCAGCTTTGTATTTTCGAGTATACCACTACCTCAGTTCCTTCTTAGTACCTCTCCTGTTTTGTTCAGAGAAACAGTTCTTAGTGGGAAAGATAAAGCAAATTTATTTGTTCTCACTGTTAATAAACATCCAGTTATTTTCAGTGACAGGACAATGAATCGGTGCAGCAAGGCAGTGAATATTCTGAGGCCACTTCTCAGATGTGTGATACTGCAGTTCACTGTAGACAGAGCACAAGTTCCTCATGGGTGTGTTGGTTTTGGCTGTCCAGTTCTGTGACAATTAATTACAGAAGATGATAAAGGGAACTCTTTTGCAAGCTACATATGCTGTGAGCAGAGATGAATGGAAAAAGGGTTTTGAAAATACCTGAGTCCTCATTTTGGAAAAGGTGGAAAAATGATGATGGCTAATTTATCCCTGGTGGGATTGTGCTGCTACAGCATTAATCACAAGACAGATTTGTCCTTATACTGTGATATTTCTGTAACAGTACAAACTTGCTTATTCTGTGGCTAGAAAAGGTTTTACGGCTTAGCTATTAAAGAGGTGAGAAGCAACCTGGCTGCACTATGAAAGAGATGTGCTAATGTGATTTCAATGTGAAGCACTCCCAGATGCTGTGCTCCATGATAATATTTTAATGTTCTCTCAGCATTTGGAAGGAAAAGGTGACATTTTCTAACCTAGGTTCCCCCATCCTTTTCCCTTTATATTTGAACTAGACTAACAGAAACTAAACTGCTTCTCTTTAACTGACAGAGAGGCAAATCTCCCATTTTGTAATAGGCTTTTTTGTTGTTTGCAGTAATTACATTTATTAATTTTTGTCTTCAGGCTAAGAATATTCTTCTACCCTCATCACTCTGGATGAATGTAGACAGGTCCTTGAGCCTCTGTTATTCAGCTTTTTCCCTTTAGCAGCAAGAGGGCTTTCTTCCACTGTGCTGCTTTGGTCCATACACAGGTTATGATATCTAGGACTCACCTGCCTTAGACACTGGAGCTTCTATCTTCATGAAGAAGAATCCAAAGAATTGCTCACAGCTGGAAAAGAAATTCAGTGTGGAGTTTTAAGTCTTATTTCTTTTCAGCCGTGCAAATCGTTATCCTAGCAAAATTGAAATTAATATAATTTGTCCTTAAAAACAATTACTTTAATTATTTCTTGCAATGTGCATGTGGCCAGTGGGACTTATTTAAAATATGTATGCTCTTAATATCAGCTCTGAAAGGAAACTATCTCAGCTGGGGAAAAAAAAAATCAACCCCCAAGTCTAACGCAATGTAAAAAAT
This sequence comes from Ramphastos sulfuratus, assembly GCA_013399055.1. Taxonomy (NCBI): domain Eukaryota; kingdom Metazoa; phylum Chordata; class Aves; order Piciformes; family Ramphastidae; genus Ramphastos; species Ramphastos sulfuratus. Next base: position 20,772 of record WBNM01019181.1, on the reverse strand, counting down.
TAGATTATGTATTTTTTCTATCTGACCTTGCCTCTATTTAGTTATCTCTGCTTTTGATGTTGAAATTTACAGATTAATAACTGTAGCTGCTTGAGCAAAGTTAGGGCAGGGAACAATTACCAACTGCAAACAAATCCCTCTTCTGCTTTGCCTTTCCCACAGCCAGAGCGCAGTGTTTACAGCGCTGTTAGAACTGCACACACGATTACTCACTTTTCTAATAACTCAGGGGAAAATAATTACTTTTCCAAGGCTCTTTGCTGCCAAAGGAGGGTTTGCCATTATCTGCCCTAGCTGAGGTCTGCAAGGTATGTTTACACTGCATCATCATAGAATGGTTTGGGTTGGAAGGGACCTCCAAAGGTCATCCAGTCCAACGCTCTCTGCAGTCAGCAGGGGCAGCCTCAGTTAGATCAGGTTGCCCGGAGCCCTGTCAAGCTGAGCCAGGGGAGGTTTAGACTGGACATTAGGAAAAAAATTATCATGGAAAGGGTTGTCAGGCAGTGGAACAGGCTGCCCAGGGAGGTGGTTGAATTGCTATCCCTGGACGTGTTTAAAAGCCATATAGACTTGGTGCTTGGGAACATGGTGTAGTGACAGGCTTGGTGGAGTGAGTGAAATGGCTGCACTTGATGACCTCAGAGGTCCTTTTCAGCCTGGATAATTCTATGATTCTATGATCTCCAAGGATGGGGCCTCAGCTACCTCCCTGAGCAACCTGTTCCAGTGTTCCATCACCCTCATGGTAAAGCCCTTGTTCCTAACATCCAATCTAAATCTGCTCTGCTCTTGTTCTGTCCCTGCAGGCCTTTGTAAACAGTCTCTCTGCAGCCTTCTTGTAGCCCCTTCAGGTACTGGCAGGCTGCTATTAGGTCTCCCGGGAGCCTCCTCTTCTCCAGGCTGAACAACCCCAGCTCCCTCAGCCTGTCCTCATACTAGAGATGCTCCAACCCCCTGATCATTTTCATCTTCCTCCCCTGGACCCTCTTCATCAGGTCCATGTCCTTCCTGTGTTGAGGGCTCTAGATCTGGACTCGGTACTCTAGATGAGGTCTCACCAGAGCAGAGTGGTGACAAAATCACCTCTCTTGATTTGTTTGCCACAGGGCTTCTGATGCAGGCCAGGATGCCGTTGGCTGTCATGATGTCAGGCCCCAGTTTATTTTACCAGAGCTGCCTCTGGTGGCAGTGGTAGCCCAGCCCTAGCACCACAGAGGTCTGCTGAGGGCTACACAGGCTTTTCAGGCTACTTTTTGTGGTCTCTGCTGAATTCTAAGAAGTCCTAACTAACCTGCTATCCATCCCAGCTTGGTGCTTTGCAGCTAGCTTGCCTTGCTCTGTTACATTTCAGTGCCATTGCCCAGGGAGGTGGTTGGGGCCCCATCCCTGGAGATATTCAGGGTGAGGCTTGACAGGGCTCCAGGCAGCCTGATCTAGTTGAGGCTGCCCCTGCTGACTGCAGAGGGGATCAGATACCTTTGGAGGTCCCTTCCAACCCAGACTGTTCTATGATTCCATGACTGCATGCCCTTGTTGTGGTGGTACAATATGGCATACGGTGACAGTGGTGCCACCAAGCCTGCTTCATCCTCAGAGGCATGTACTTTGTTGTCATTGAGCTCTCAACTTGTCATTCATTATACAGAAGTCAGAGCTGGCATGCTGTGGCCAGGCTGTGCTTCAGATGCTGCATAGTGTTCAGAGAGTAAAGTTCACAGATACTGCAGTTTTTGAGGCCAAGTGAGAGCTCTAAAGGTCAAGGCTGTCAGACCCGTAACAGCTGATTGCATGTGACTGTAGGTGTGACTTCTTGAAGGTGCTGTTGAAGAGAGACTTTGCAGTGTGCAGCATGTTTCCAGAGTACGTGCTGTTCTTGGAAACTAGACCTGAAGCTGGCTTTACCCTTAGGGTTTTGTAGTGGAACAGCCCGTTATAGCATAACTACCTGAATTTTGGACTTGGAAAGGCTCTTAATCATCTCTCAAATCTAATCAGTGCTGTAATTTTCTGAAAACTCAGGATCCAGTTTGGAGCTGGAGCCAAGTCTTCTTGCAGAAGATCTAAATCTGTTGGAGAAGGTGGATCCTTAAGCTAGAAGGGTGATGTAGAAGAGACACTTGTCCTCACTGTTGCTGACAGAAATTGAAGAGTTGTTCCCCATGCTAAGCTGCTTTTATTTTGCATCTATAGCTTTAAAGGTGCTTTTAACCTGCAGCACTGCTCACTAAATCGAAAGCATGGTTGGGAAATGAGATGTTTGATTATTGCCTCTTTACATACATGCACTTGCTGTACAGCGTCTCCCTCCCCTGCCCCTTTCTGAAGCTCAGACCTTTAAATATAGGGATCCTCTGGCTAATGAATGCATTTCATTTAGCATGAAAGACCAACAGTCTTGCCTGTGAAATTTGCAGCCCAGCTCTGCAAGGCTAGGGAAGTTGGAGAGCTGTCTTAGTGCTCTATCCTAGCAGGAGTGAAACCCTCTGTGAGTAAGGGGAGTTCTCCTCAGTCCTTCATGCCTGCCTCACTTCATCTCTCCCTGGATTTCCCTGACAGTGAAATAACTGTTAAATTGTGGAGCTGTGAAAGTCTAAGTGCAAATAACTTCAGTGCTCTTTGAGAACCTTTCCCGTGGAGTGTCAGTGAAAAGCACTTCTATGGCCACTGCTCCTTTGTGCTTTGTGCACACCAGCTACAATTGCCACTACGTCACAGATAGCTGCAGTGCTCCTATAATTATCTGATGACATGGTGAGTGCTAGTGAAATAAACTTTCTGTGGGAATACACTAGCTACTTAGCCAAACACATATTGCCTTTTAAAAAGGGCTTAGCTAGTCACAACTACCTTATTTTACGTGTCCAGTATGGGAAAGGATGCAGCCAACTAACCACCTCACTAATGGAACAGGAGGGAGTTAAAGCAGGGTATTTAAAATGTCCTTTACACTTAATTTTGTCTGATAAGCTGTTCTGGGAGATGCATTTTGCCATATGCCCACGTTCCCATTCCTGCCAGCAGCCTGTTGGATCTCATGTAGGTGTGGTTTTGCATCCCATCATATCCTGTCACAGTGTATGACTCTTACCTCTATCTGGTCCTAGCATTGATGTCAGTGTTGCTTATTATTTGTGTAAGTGTAAATGGCTCAGCATGGAGGAAGTCTTGGAGATGGGAACAAAGGCTGAACAGAGAGATGTCTGCTTTCCTCAGGTACTGTCAGCCAATCCATTAAAGGAGGTGCAACTATTTTCTTTGCCCTTCTATGTGCTGTGAGTTTGCCTACACTATTTCAGTGCAGCTGAGCACACAGTGCTTCACTGCCTACATCTTGCCCTGTGCTGTTTGCTGTGGATGCTTTGGGGGAACTGGAAAGCTTTGGTGCTGGAGGGACTTCTGCACTTGTGGAAGGCTAATGGTTCTGGAGGATGGAAAGGCAGTATCGGCCCTGAGTATCACAGCACTGTGCTCTCCAGGGCCTGGAAGGATTCCCCATTGTCCTGCACTGTCCACCTTGCTCATTCAAAATGGGCCCTGGGCACAGGCAGCAGGAGCTTTGCCTGCCACTTGACTGGATCTGAGTGCAGAAGTGAAACTTGGACATGAGAGTATGGGTGGGAAATCCCAGAAGTGCTCACAGAACAGTTAGCATGGCTACCTGCACCTGAAAAATACTGGGCATTCACTTTGATCTGATTCAGAGTGTTTCTTATTGGAGACATGAGCATGTTAAAGACACTGGCTGAAGATTCCTTGCCATATACAGTCAGGAGATAACATTACACATGGGGATCGAATCCCATCTCTGTCTGAAGCTGCTCAGTTCTCAGGTCTGTATTACACCTCCCTGTTGCTGTAGCTTCTGCAAGCCCTAGTGGAGACAGGAACTGTGAGATGCAGAGGTGCCTGTGTTGGCAGGCTGGTAAAGCACTTGAGTAAACACTTGCTCCTTTGTATGGTCCAGGAGAATCTCTAGTTTAAATGCTGGTGGCTGCAGAAAAGATGCTAATGAAGCGAACCTAGCAGCCTCATTTACCCATATGAAATCATTCCCAGTGGATAATTCATTCTCCTGGAAAATACAATAATAGTAATGTAATATACAGAACACAATACTACCCCCTAATAAGTCTGACAGGCAGATTGCAGTGTCTACTTAGACTGTATTAGCCAGCCAGCAATTTCAAATGCTTTTATGTGCAGACCCTTGTTGCTCAACTCCTGCTCTTTGCTGGTTGAGCTAAACTAATTAAAGAAAAATGTACTATAACTGAGAAGTCAACAATAAAAAACCAGCTAAAAACAGCCCTTCTAAACAAAATAACCCTCCCCAGTGAACAGCTCTCAGTTGCTCTTGCAGAAATGAAAGGCATTTTGTTGTTCTTTGGGAATGGATAGAACAATTATGCTGTATTTAATCATTTTGTTGAGGATCTTTGGTTCATAAATGTGGACCTTTATTGCAGCCTACAAACACTTAAAGCCTTGGATTACCTGATACTCTTGCTCTTACAACAGGAGGTAGCAGTTCTGTTGAGACAAATGGTAGTAGCCATTTAGTGCATGATATATGGACTGGAGCCTCTGAGCACCAGTACTTCTGATGTGTGTTTAAAGCTCATTGTAGCTGAAGCTTGCAATGCCTGAGGGCTGCCTTGATAGAGCTTGTAACCCGGTGAGGACTTTCCAGATTCTCCTTTGACATGCTGCCCCTCTACCTAGGCTGATTCAAGATGCTAGGCAGAGGACATCTGTGTGATTGATGGCTGTGGTAGGAATATCTCCTGTTTCGGGTGCTGGAGTGCTGCTCAGGATCTGAGCTATTGGTACAGGCTGGGGGAGGAGATGGTAGGTTTAGACTAGATATTGGGAAAAAAAAAATCACAGAAAAGGGTGGCCAGGTATTGGAATGGGCTGCCCAGGAAGGTGTCACCAACCCTGCATGTGTTTAAGTCATTTAGATGTGGTGCTTGGGGATATGGTCTTTACCTTGTAGAGTAGGGATACTGGTTGGAGTTAGTGATCCTGAGGCTCTTTTCCATCCTGAATGTTACTGTGATTCTGTGATGGAAAGAAGCCCTGCAGAAAAGGACTTGAGCATGCTGGTGGGTGAGAATCTGAACATGAGGCAGCAATGAGCACTTGCAACCTAGAAGGCCAATGGCAGTCTGGGCTGCATCCAAAGCAGTGTGGCCAGAGATGGAGAGAGGGGATTCTGCTGCTCTGCTCTGCTTTGTTGAGACCTCATCTGGAGTACTGTGTCCAGCACCCGAGCCCTCAATACAGGAAGGACATGGACCTGATGGAGGAGGTCCAGAAGAAGGCTGCAAAAGTGATCAGGGGCCTGGAGCACCTCTGCTATGAGGACAGGCTGAGGGAGCTGGAGGTGTTCAGCCCCTAGAAGAGAAGGTTCTGGGGAGACCTAAAAGCAAACCTCCAGTGCCTGAAGGGGGCCTACAAGAAGGATGGAGAGAGACTGTTTGCAAAGGCTTGCAGGGACAGGATGAGGGCAAGGGCTTCAAACTAGAGCAGAGCAGATTTAGATTGGATATTAGGAATAAGTTTTGCACCATGAGTGTAGTGGAACAGGTTGCCCAGGGAGGTAGCTGAGGCCCCATCCCTGGAGATACTCAAGGTGAGGCTCAACAGGGCTCTGAGCAACCTGATCTAGCTGAGGATGTCCCTGCTTACTGCAGGGGGAGTTGGACTAGATGACCTTTAGAGGTCACTTCCAACCCAAACCATTCTGTGGTTGTATGATTCTACCTGCTTTGCTCTGAGCCAGCAAGCAGGGAAGGGCTACTACGAGGAGTGCATTGCCAGTAGTAGTAACACCAGCTGCATTTACAGAGTGTCCATCAGTTTGAACACTTTGTAACTGAGAGATAAATGAGTTGCAGACCCTGAGTTATGTGAGAGATAAATGAGTTGTATAGCTGCCCAAAGACCAGATATGGTGAAGAACATGCATGAGGCTGGGCTCCGTGCACTGAATTGCTCAGCAGAAGCACTGTCCTCATCAGTCTATTTGGCAGAGATGGTGATGGTCTCACTGGTGCACCCACACACCTACAGAAGTCCTTTCTGCGTCTTGTGCCATCTTATGGGTTGGAAAAGAACCCAACAATCTTAAATGTATTCTATTAATTTGAAGATTCCTTGCTTTGTTTTTTGTGATCTTGATCTGAAGAGAATTTCTCTTTCTGAAGCAGAGAATTTGTGCTTTTGTCTCTCCCAATTGCAAACGCGGAATGCAGTTGAAATCAGTTCTGATGTGTTCACTGTTCATCTGGGTTAAATCATCTCTGAGGGTCTTGGACAGGTTCAGGCTTCCTCTTGGTCAGTTTGAATTTGACTCAAGTATCCTGTTCTGATCATCTCAATGGTGAAAATTCATCCAGTGGGAAAACTTTGTGTGTAATGTAGAGCCAGTGACTTGTTACTAATATGAGCAGAGCTTGAAGTCGAAATCCAGAGGCTGCAGCCTTCAGCCTGCTCTCCCTGCAGTCTGGGTTTGAAAGTTGCAGACCTGTTTGGTGCTCGAAGAAATGTTGGCACAATGTGCTGCTGAATGCTGGCCCACTTCAATTACTGATGAAAAGATAAAACACGTTCTGCTCTTGGCTGGCTTCCTTGCTTGCTAATGCTAATACCATTGCGAGCTCAGCGTTTCAGGGGTCATCTTGAAAGAAGCAGAGACCTGAACCCTCTTGGTCCTGCCTTCCTACTTCTGTTGCCTCTGCAGGGAATGATTGCCAGGTCAGAGACCAAAGTTTGCACCTCAGCAAAGTGAGTGCCAGGTGACTGCAAGGGCTGCTGTGCAATGGAAGTCATGATCCAAAGCAGAGTGATGGTGGTGGTGGTTCTCCTTCTGACTGACAGTTTTCATGCAAATCTCATCTTTTCTTTTGCACTTGTGCTAAGGTCAGTCTGAAAAACTGCAAGACTGCAGCTTTCACAACCACTTTTAGAGGGTAGACAGTTCAGGAGTAACCTGGTCGTGTGTGCCTAAACATCTTTCTCATCCTCTAGGAAGTTCTGTAGTCTTTTCATCACTTCGTGCCCCCTCAGGGAGCCTCTCTACCTCTGCCAATTAATTTGCTGTGGCTATTTTAATTTTATTCATAACCTGCTTGGCAAAAGCTCTTTAAAGCTAAATTCTTCATGCTGAGAGGGAAAAAGCCATGAACTTGGTCTGGATCACAAGTAACAGTAGGAGACATAATGCTTAGCCACAAAAACTGCATATATGCCTATAAGCTGATGCATGGAAATCTCAAGTGCTTCCTCAGCTGCATGCCACTCTGAATAATAAAGATGATAGAAATAAACTTTAACTTGTTCATTAGGGTGAAAATAAGACAAGTGCAAAGCCAGCTTTTATGAACCTTGCTCAGAGAATGGTTTGGCTACAACTGCTTCATGCCAGTTATTTCTCTGCGTGTTGTTGTCCCACATCAAGAAGTCATGGCTTTCTTCTAGTCCGGTAATGGGAACTTGTGCTTTTAGCACCTGATGATGGAGGCTTCAGTTTTACCTGGACACCCAAGAAAGGTGGAAGAGAAAGGGCAATATGTGGAGTCACCAGTGGGACCTTTTTGTTCATGCTGAAGTATGATGACAATTCTGGAAACATAACATTGTGAAATGAACATACAAAACAGTGTCCAAATGTTCAGCTAAGCATGTCCACCAACTTGCTTCTGTTCCTGAAAGAGGAATATTGAATAAAGAATTACTTAGAAATTCCACGTGTGTGCTGCTTCTAGATGCTTTTCAGCAAGCTGGAGAAGCCTGCAGGTAGCAGAGAGGCGGGGATGAGAGCTGTTACACTGTGCTCTGAGTTACTTCGGGGACGCTGCTTCATCTCTCTCTGCTCAAGCTGTCAGGCAAGCATTGACTCATGGATGTTAATTAAACCAAAATTGGTTTTCAGCCTCCATTGTGGAATTTTTCTTCCTCAGTGCTTCAACTTCTCTGTGAAGTTGGTTTATTTATCCCACATTCCCCAGAGTGGGGAATTTTAATTCTGTAAGCTCCAAATGTTTCTTCCCCTACGTATGGCCTTTTATTAGCCTGCTGCTGTAGATCACTAATTAGCTGCACAAGTGATGTTTGCAATCAGGTGTTTTTTACCTGGGGAGGTTGTGATAGGTGCAGGATGGCAGTGATTCAGCCAGTCCATATACAAACGTCCTATCACCTTTTCTGCTCATGTTAATGCTCTGCCTCCCGGCAACTTTCTCTAAGAGTGCTGCATAATTGCTCTGCTGGAAACATTTTCATTAATAATGGAATTTAACTTCTTAATGTGCTATTAAGTAGATTTCCTTCATTTAGCTTGACATTATTTGTGGTGCTTCATGAGGCTTTTCATGTGCATGCAAATGTAATTGGGTGCAGAACTTGGTTCTGTCACTCGGGGTCATGATTCCCAGAGGCTTCAGTGAACTTTGCCAGCTGATCCGAGGCGAGGCACTTGGATCCTGCAGGTCTTATTTCTTTAAAATACTTTGTATTGTGGAACTTTAAATGTATTTAAAAAGGCTGCTCTGGGAAAGACTGGATCTCCCATGCCTCAGTTTCCTCTAGTAATTTTAGTCTCGATGAGAAAATAAACTCCATCATTTGAAAGTTTTGCTGCTTCAAGATAGTCCTAGCAATAAAACTGTATCACTTCTGTTGAGAATTTGCTACCATAGAAAGATCAGCATGCTCATCTCCCACCAAGAAAAGCTGGCTTGATAAAGCTCACAGAATCACAGAATGTCAGGAGCTGGAAGGGACCTTGAAAGCTTATCCAGTCCAACACCCCTGCCAGAGCAGGATTACCTATACCAGATCACACAGGAACACACCCAGGCAGATCTTGAATATCTCCAAAGAGGCAAACTCCACACCCACTCTGGGCAGCCTGTTCCAGTGTTCTGTCGCCCTCACAGTGAAGAAATTCCTCCTCATGTTTCCATGGAATTTCCTATGCCTCAACTTCCACCCATTACCCCTTGTCCTGTCATTGGGCATCACCCAGCAGAGCCTGGCTCCATCCTCTGGGCACTCACCTTTAATGAGATCACCTCTTACTCTCCTCCTCTCCAAACTCAAGAGCCCCAGCTCCCTCAGCCTGTCTCCTGTAGACCTGAGGAATGGTGAGCATAACCTGTGAACCCATTGGGCCCTTGTGTCTCTTCCTTGAAGAGCAGCAGGTAGGAGATTGTTTGTGTCCCATCTCAGCTGCTTGGCTCAGCCCTCAAGGGACATGGCTAAAAGCCATGTCAGCTATGCTTATCAGAAAAGTGATTTTGACTGGGTTTAAGTTCCTTACATTTATTAAAATCTCCTTTCCTTCTCCTGATTGTAAATTAAGGCAGTGATTTCAAGACTCTTTAATTTGGGCTGTAACAAGGCTCATCATATCTGACAATGATGAATAAAGGTTTGACTGGAGCATATGTTAATGCACAAAAAAACCCAATGATACTTAAAATAAATGCCCCCAAAGTGCCATATTTGGCAGTGGCTGCAGGAGATAAGTAATGAATGATGCAGTGCTGCTGCTGTGCTTATGAGGGACAAGAGCAGCTTCTGGCTGGTTCAAGGATTTAATTCTTCCGAGCCCCAGCAGTTGTGTGGGCAGTGACCTGCGGTGAGTGTCTTGCAGCCAGGTTTTCAAAAGTAACCACTGATTTTAGCTGTGTAAGTTGTTTGTTGCAAATCTCCCTGTTAAAGGCAGGTGCCTCTAGCAGCAGGTGCAGCAGTTTTGGGGTGCTGGGGGATCAGTGGGTGTGAAACCTGGGCTAGAATTTGATTATTTCTTTAAGGTTTCCAGGTTGAATGCAGTCAAGGTGCTGACTGTCTGTAAGTGGAATAGAGATTCTTTCTCTGCCTCTGTTACAGTATGCCACCTACCAAAAGTGCCCCTGTGTATTTATTAGCATGTGTGATATGTTACTTAAATCATTTAGCTGGAGAAGCAAAATGCCATTTGCACTGAAACACAGCTTTTGCAGTCACTTGGTGTTTGTACCAGAAGTAGAACTATTTCAGCATAACAAATGACACTTTCTTTTGCCAGGATACTCTTTTTCCTCTCTTTTGCTCTTGTGGTTTCTGCCTTAATGTGTAACTGAAACAAAAAAAATCTTATTTGTCACTTGCAATGGTTTTGGTAGTGGCAGTATGATGTCCCTGGAGAGGGACATGTAGTAAAAGCTTGGGGCACTCTATGCTTTTCGCTTAGGAAAAGACTTCTTGCCTGTGGGCACAAAAGTTTTGTTACACATCAACTCATTAATCAGCTGAAAGAAAGCCAACAAAATTTGCTAGCAAACATAGTGCTATTTTGAAATTAAATGAGCTTGGGGGATGCACAGACAATTAATTTATCATGTTGTAGGCAGCCCACAAACTTGACCAGAAGGTTTGTGGCTCCCAGCACTGCTTTCTTTTTCGAGGACAGAAAAAAACAATCAAAACCTGAAAGTATGGGTAAAGTCTGTAACCTCTTGTTTCCAGAAAGGAATTAATACAGAGGATGGGACAGCTCAAAGTAAAAGAGTAGGGCTGACTCCAGCCTGCAGGAGAGGTCACCACCTGCCTGGAGAGGCTGAAGCTACATTGGCCTTGTAGGCTTCCCAGCTATTGCCTCTGGAGAGATGTGTCTGGGCTCTAAAGGTGTAGGGCTGGGAGTTAAACAAGGTGAGGGCAAAGGGAGAGGGCTTTGCTGGATGTCCCTGCTATGCAGCAGCTCCACCGTGATTGTTTTTGTCATTGCATAATTGTGTTTGCAGCATGACTGAAAGCATGTGTTGGGCTGGACATGGGCAACCAGCTCTACTGTGGCATTGGAGCTGCTCCAGCACGCCCATGGGAAATGGCATATGGGCCAGCATGTTGTTGGATGCTCTCACACAGGGTGCTGTGGCTGGGCTGGGGTCCCATCCTCCCGGGGAAATAAACAGTGCAAACTGTGTGCTGCGGCTTGAGCCTGCTCCCAGCCCCTGTTTGCCGTTGTGTTCAGGCTTTACACCAGACTGTGCAGAGGCATGTGTGACGCTGCCGAGAGCCAGCTGCCTTTCCTCAGCAAGCGTCTCCTAGCCCTGTGGCAGGAGCAAAAAGTGCGGCAGTATTTCTTCACTCTGACAAAGCAGGGGTGTTGCAGATGCCACAGAGAAGATCACTGTTAACAGCTTGCAGCAACCCCCTCCTTGATACAGCTAGAAGTGGGCTGTAGAAAGCTGGATGGGAAAAATATCTGCAAGCCTGTGCCAAGGAGACCTTTTGCTTAAAGGAGTCAGGGATGAATTTGTACCAGGAATGGCTGCAGATAGAAACTTACACAGTTAGAGAAACAGTGTATATCATTAACCTAAAGAACTTCTATGCTGTGGTTCAGAGAAGTAGGAATTTAGGATATCATAGATAGTAGAATAAAACCACCAAAACTTGGCTGGTAGAGGGATTTTAGTTTCCAAACCTCAGATGGGTGTCTTCTGCACCACGTTTCTTGTTCATTCCTGTTCTGGAAGTGCTTATTAAACCGGTACAGTGCTGCAGGAGATCAGATCTTCCTGAATCTATTAACAGAATCACAGAGTTGTTAGGGTTGGAAGGGACCTCCAAGATCATCCAGTTTCAACCCCACTGCCATGGGTAGGGACACCTCACACTAGATCAGGTTGCTCAGAGCCACATCCAGCCTGGCCTTAAAAACCTCCAGAGATGAGGCTTCCATCACCTCACTGGGCAACCTGTTCCCCTGTCTCACCACTCTCCCAGTGAACAACATTTTCCTAGCCTCCAATCTGAATCTACTCACATCTAATTTTGCTCCAAACTGAGGCCAAAAATCCTGTCAGTTGTGACAAACCCTCGAAGACCCAAACTAGCCTCCCAGGAGGAATTGGAGGTAGTTGTGTTGTCTGTGTGCAGTCTGTGGCACTGATTGGGTTTCTGTAACACAGCTGAGCCAAACACCAAGGAGTCAGAGGCACTGCTACTTAAAGTGATCTAGAAAAAAAGAGAAACTGTACCTCTTTTCTTAAAATAGATCTTCCCTAAACAAACTCCCAGTACTTTAAAGAACACCTGACAACCAGCCTAGCTTTTGCAGTGGACTGGAATTTAATGCTGACCGAAGGCTTGGTTCACTTTTAATAGTTTTTTTCTCATTAGAATCATGCTAAGGAAACACACTGTCAGTTCAGAGGAAGAAATTAGACTAATCCTTTGGGAATTTTTCCATTTTTACTCTAAGATATTGTTTTATTAATGAAACAGATGAAAATAGCGTATTTCAGAATTTCTTTTTTACGAAAGCACTGATAAAAAAGAGCTTGTAACAACCTTTATTTGGAATGAAGAACTGATAATGAATTCACCAAGATATCTGTTGAATAGTCTTGATATTTGGTCTATATGGGGAAGGTGGTGGATATGGATCTGTCATCTCAAGACCCAAAACTTGAGCTGGAAAACTACCTTTAAGACAAACCCAATGTGTTCCTCAAGTTACAGCTTCTCACCCATCAAGGAAGAAACATGAGTATGTATTTTACAGAATTGTCAGAGTTGGAAGGGACCTCAAGGATCATCCATTTCCAACCCCTCTGCCATAGGCAAGGACACCTTCCACTAGATCAGGTTGCCCAGAGCCACATCCAGCCTGGCCTTAAAAATTTCCAGGTTAGGGCTTCCACCACCTGTTTGGGCAACCCATTCCAGCCTCTCACCACCCTTATAGTGAAGAACTTCTTCCTAATGTCTAATCTAAATCTCACCTCCTCTATCTTGGATCCATTCCTCCTAGTCCTATTACTACCCAACACCCTAAAAAAATGCCTCACCAGCTTTCTCATAGCCCCCCTTCATTTGTATCTTCCCACCTAGTTGCCTCTCATCTGTAGGTGTGATGTATGCTCCCAGACAGTCTGTGCAAGCTAACATCTCTGGTTTTCCTCATGCTTAGTGCATAGATAGCTCTAAGCAGTCTTCAGTGGTGAGTTACACGTTTAAAAGCTTTTGCTGTAACTTACGTACAGCCGTATTAAGTGGCAAAGTTCTTTCATTCTCAGTGAAGCTGTTTCACTCAGACAGGGCTGCATAAGAAAGAAATGTCACTGCCTTCTCTAGGACAGCAGGACTTCGTGAGCTTGCAGTTAAACTGAGCCATCCCTTGGGATTGCCTTACAGGCAGAAAAAGTCCTACAGGCTGCATATTAAACTTCCTATTTTTAACGTTATGTCAGATTTAGAGAGCATAGCAAGACAACATGATTTCCCCCTGAGGATTCAAGCAGAAATATCAATCTGTCGTTTCAGTTCACTACTTGGGGATAATTAATTACTGCTGAGGACAATTAACCATTTTAAAGAATTTGTTTCTTGAGAAGGACAGGGACAAATAGAAGATAAGAGTCTCTTTCTGACCTTATGTGAGGCCAGGCTAAGGCACTGTGATTACTTAAATATAATGGTAATTTGCTGCCCTGAGCCCTTGGTCTTGTCTTTAATGGGTGAAACCATAACTCAGTCAGGATGTACAACTCCTGACCAGTTTGTTCAGTAGTGAGTCCTGATTTTGTGTGAATATGGAGAAAGCTCAGTCTGTGGCAAGAGCTAGAAAGGTTCAAAACCATATGGATGACTTGTTCCTGCTGTGCTGTGTGAGCAGCTGAGGATGAAAGGGCTTTGTGCCTCCTGGCTTTCTTCTCTGTCAGGCCAGCATCATGAGCCCATTTAGGAGGAGGTGTGCCAGTACCTGAGGTTGGCCGAGTATCCTTTGCTGTAGGTGTGATTGGCTCTGAACACAAAGATCTGAGTGCTTAAACCTGCCTGATAACAACTGCTGCTCTGTCATCCTATCATACTGATTTCTAGATTCTCTTTGCATTGCAGAAATAGTCTCCTAATGACATGGTTAAAAAGGAGCATGATGTGAACTGCTTTTCCCCCTGTTTAGCTGTGTTCTCTCTGTGGTCTTTGCGTGTCTCATTGTCATGATGTTTTTCCCCAACAAACAAAGGAGTTGAGTGATCCTTTTCCCAGAGCTCTCAGCTATGCCATAAGTTTGCTGGAAGAAAACACCAACTTTCAGAGATATGTTGCCCCCTTCCCCATACCACCTCTGAATGCGTGTTTGATCTTAGCAAGGGCATCTTTGCACTGGTGCTGCTGGTACAAGTTCAGTGCATGTTTCTGGTGACCCACTTATCATCTGATGGTAGGTTTGAGCCCTGACAATTAGTCTTCCTAAATGTCATAATCTGACACTTTTGGGTTTTGCTGGCACAATGTAAAAAGAGAGGGCACATGTGGTCTTAGCTTCAGAGTTTTTCTTCTGACCTCAGGACTGCCTGCTCAGATTCTGATGATGTTGAAGTCTGTGGATTTTTTTCCCCATTGCTGTTGCAAATATCTACCTTTGGGTTGTGAATATACTTGACTTTTCCTTCTCTACTGACTGGACTCAGGTGAAGGTCAGGCAATGTTGAGCAATTTTACATTTTCAGCGCTAGTGAGCACAGCTTTCACCCTTAAGCCTGGTGCCTTTGGTTTGGGATGGTTGCTAGAGGCTAGGGCAGTTTGGAAAAGTTGACTGGGAAGAGAAGTAAGAGACAGTTCCTGATGCAGCTAAAGAGAGGCAAAAGGAGAAACGCATGGAAACCTTTCCTGAAGCTCTGGTGGCTCTAGCTCTCCAGCAGAATGCTGGAAGGCATCTGTTTTCCTCTTTGGGTTGGAATGGGCCTCTAAAGGTCATCTAATCCAACTCTCAAAATTATTACATAGGCTCTATCTTACCCCTTTCACAAGCCCATGAAATCCACAAAACCATTTTAGAATTTCTCAAGCTCTCTCACAAACCCCCCAAATCACCAGAGGTTGTGCAATCAGCTGTTGAAGACTGGTCATGGGACAGTCCTTTGCTGTCAGAAGTGCAGCAAACACCAGCACTGATGGTGACTCAGAGGATGAGGAAGAGGGGGAGGCAAGCAGGCACATTTAGTGTACCAGCAGAGGCTTATCTGGTACACATTTAGTGTACCAGCAGAGGGTCAGATACTGCCCTTGAGTCATCATGGCTTATGCCCTGGGCAATCTCACACTGCAAGTGTGATGTAAAACCAAAAATCGTTTGCGCACTGTGTATCTATCTTCTCTGACCTGCTTGCTCCTGGAGTATCAAGAGCTACACCATATGCACCGAAGAACAGGGGAAAGCAAAGGCCCAGTGAAGCCTACAGTATAAAAACTTCTCCCCTGCCCAACTTAAATTTACCAGACCAGCTCAGACAGCTTGGAAGTAAGATAAAGCTCTATTTTACAGGAAAGCTAAAGTTACAAGCATATATATAAAACATATTTAGATGTATTTACAATTATATACAATTTAGAAATAATACAGAAATCCAGTCTCCAACCACAGATGAAGAAAGCCCAGAAGGGGCCAATGCCTCCCAGGTAGAAAACAACCAGCAAAGCTCTCCTGTTACCTGGTCAGTCAAGGTTAGTGGAGGAGATTAGAGCAGAGCAAAGGAGAAGCAAACAGATCCAGTGTCCAAGAGTAAAGAAGAAAAAATTGTTTATATTTTGGCTTTTTATACCTCTTAGCAAACCAATGAATGATGCAGAATGTATCATCATCATCTTTTTCCAACCAATGCCCAGCTCATTCAGATTCTGTACCAATTTATCTTACTAGAATATTCCAATAAGCCTTAAACTACTACAAAGTAATATTAGAATTTATATGCTTTTTAGATCATTGGCCCAAGCTGAGCAATGATCTGATCCTGCATATACAGGGATTCAGCCCAGCCATTGGTGTTGTGAGCTGATCCCAGGTCTCCTACTGGGGAAAAAACATTATACAATCATAGAATGGTTTAGGTTGGAAGGGACCTCAAAGATCACCTAATTCCAACCCCCCACCACTGGCAGGGACACAGTATCACAGTATAGCAAGGTTGGAAGAGACCTCAAAGATCATCAAGTCCAACCTACCCCTAGAACAGGTCGCTCAAGGCCTCATCCAATCTGGCCTTGAACGCCTCCAGAGAGGGAGCAGCCACAACCTTCCTGGGCAACCTGTGCCAGTGTTTCACCACCCTCACTGTAAAGAACTTCTTCTAACATCCAGTTCAAATCTCCCCTCTGCCAGTTTAAATCCATTACTCCTCATCCTGTCATTACAAAACCCTGTAAATAGTCCCTCCCTAGCCCTCCTGCAGGCCCCCTTCAGATACTGGAAGGCAACTCCAAGGTCTCCTGGAAGCCTTCTCTTCTCCAGACTTGCAAAGCCTCAATTCTCTCAGCCTGTCCTCATAGCAGAGCTGCTCCAGCCCTCTGATCATCTTTGTGGCCCTCCTCTGGACCCGCTCCAACAGTTCCATGTCCTTCCTGTGCTGGGGGCTCCAGAACTGCACACAGTACTCCAGGTGGGGTCTGATGAGAGCAGAGTAAAGGGGCAGAATCACCTTCCTTTCCTTGCTGCCCACACTGCTCTTAATGCAGCCCAGGACTTGGTTGCTGTCTGGGCTGCACTCACACTGCAGGCTCATGTTGAGCTTTTCATCAACGCAGATCCCCAGGTCCTTTTCCTCAGGGCTGCTCTCCAGCCATTTGCCATCCATTCTGGAGTTGTGCTTGGGATTGTGCCTACCCAGGTGCAGGACCTTTCACTTGGCTTTGTTGAATTTCATGAGGTTGGCCTGGGCCCACCTCTCCAGCCTGTCCAGGTCTCTCTGGATGGCATCCCTGCCCTTCTAGCAAGTCAACTGTGCCACACAGCTTGGTGTCACCTGCAAACTTGCTGAGGGTGCACTCAATTCCTCCGTCTATATCACTGACAAAGATGTTATGTCCTCAAAGTGGGAGAAACCAGGAGCTGGTGTACCCATGGTTGATTCTTTTTCCCTCCTTAGGCCACGGTTCAAAAGTTAACATAAAAGTGCAAATCTCTCAATGAGTGTAGTTGCAGAACATCCATAGAGGGCAGTTATTACACCTATTGATTTCTGATAAACAGATGTTTCAGAGCCAAGTGGAACA
The DNA here is from genome assembly GCA_013399055.1 of Ramphastos sulfuratus. NCBI lineage: Eukaryota > Metazoa > Chordata > Aves > Piciformes > Ramphastidae > Ramphastos > Ramphastos sulfuratus. Next base: position 3,723 of record WBNM01019181.1, on the reverse strand, counting down.
TCTCTTGGAAACACGTCAGATCGAGTATGCTTTATAAATAAATCACAGCTGCAATACATGGTATGAGACCATCTTATGAATAAGTTAGCCTGCCTGGGGGCGAGCACACTTCTTTAGGTCATTGCAGATGTGACTAAGAAAAGTCACTTTTCTGTCTGCTTTGTAACTTGGCTGGGTCTGTGGTGGAAGGAGCCACCAGCAAGTTGTCAGTGGTGAAGAAATTAGGCAGATAATGTTGCCCTGACATTTTTGCAGAGCAACCTCTCTCTGGACTTAACAGAGTGTACTGCAGTTTCTCAGCACAAGTCCTACAGGCTGTATCTGTGGTCAAATACACTTTCTCAGTTTCTCAGCCCCTCAGTTGGAGGGACCAGAAAGCTATTTTACCCCTACCCAAAGGAGTGAAATAAAAACGCTCCATGCTGTATTGGAAGTGTAAATGGAAATACTACTTACAAATATGTGCAGAAATACAAAATACACAAAATTGTATTGGTGCTGGTCTCTTCTCACAGGTAAATAGTGATGGAACAGGAAGGAATGGCCTCAAGCTGCGACTGAGTAGGTTTAGGCTGGATACTAGGAGAAAAATTTTCTCAATAAAAGTGGTCAGGCATTGGAATGGGGTGCCCAGGGAGGTGGTGGAGTCACCAACCCTGGATGTGTTTAAAAGTCACGGAATCACAGAAACATTCAGGTTTGAAAAGACCCTGAGGATCGCCAAGTCTAACTGATAGCCCTACTCTACAAGGCACACCCTAAACCCTATCCCCAAGCACCACATCCAAATGACTTTTAAAATTTTTCCTGATGTCCAGTTTAAACCTACCCAATCACAGCTTGAGGCCATTCCCTCTTGTTCTATCACTAATTACCTGTGAGAAGAGACCAGCAGCAACCTCTCCACAGCTTCCTTTCAGACAGCTGTAGACAGCAATGAGGTCTCCCCTCAGCCTCCTTTTTCAAACTCAACAGCCCCAACTCCTTCAGTCACTCCTCATAAGATTTACTCTCCAGGCCCTCCACCAGCTTTGTTGCCTCCTCTGCACTCACTCCAGCACCTCCACATCCTTCTTGTAGTGAGGTGCCTGAAACTGAACACAATACTCGAGGTGTGGCCTCACCAGAGCAGAGTCGTTTGGATGTGGTGCTTGGGGATATGATTTAGGGTGAACCTTGTGGAGTATGGATATCAGTTGGACTTGGTGATCCTGAGGGGCTTTTCCAACCTCAGTGTTTCCGTGTGATTCTGTGTGATGTTCAGCTCCAGCCCAATCCTTCCACTTGAGTTACCACAATCTCATTAGGCCAAAACCTTCTGAAGCCTTGACCCCTAACCAGGTCTCAGTATCAAGCCTCAGTGCCTCCCCATACCTCCCTATGACACAGTAAAAATTAGTTAGGCTGCTGAAGGCCAAAAGCTTCAACTCTCCCCATAAATACCAGAGAGATACCAGCTCGGTGTTTTGGGAGAGGGGGAAAAGGGGCAGAACAGACAGAAATGTCTGTTTATGTAGGGGTGCAGGCTGATGGGAATGAAACAATGGAAGATTGCATTTTCCAGTGTCCACCCCTGGTACTCTCTGCTACTTCTGGAGGGCTTTTCTCTGTGGTTAAGGCATCCAGTCTTAAAGCCACAACAGGTCGGTCTCTGGTTAACTTGATTATGGCTCAGTTTGGCTTGTGCTAAGGAGAACCACAGCAGAGCTGCCTGACGATTTTGGTGCTCGCCACAAGTGCAGCAAGATCGATTGCAGCAGCTATTTGGGATTTGGAGATCCAGGTGTTGGGAGCTGTTTCCTGAGGAAGCACAGAGAATAAGTGTAGCGTGAAACATGCCTCCAAGCAGAAGATCCTTCGTCTCACAAGCACTTAAGTAGAAACCCTGACTGTGTGCGTGTCCAGACGGCAGTCACATGCTGTGCAGCTGGTATCCCTTCTCTCTTGGGGAGTTCTGGGTAGGTTCAAGTGGTGCTGTAGCTGCTGTCCTGAGTTAGAGGGGAAGTGCTCTATGGCCAAGGACAGTGTCATAGCTGGACCTTTGCTTCATTCGTGCAGCGAAAAGCTGGTGCAGCTCTTCTTGCTGCAGACGACTTCTTTAGCTCTGGCTGCTTTGCTGCTGGCTGCCTATATTTTGCCCAGAGCCTGCAAATAATGCTAACGGATGCAGTGGCTTTCCCCCAACCCTGCACAGAATTGAGGACAGCTGAGCTTTTACATAAGTAAAGTTTTACTCCTGCATGCATACACGCAAGCCCCGGTGTTGGCTCTTATGTGAAGCTGGCAGGTTTTGGCTCTAGCCCTCCATTAATCAAATTCCTCAGTTCCTAGTTTGTTCTTTTTCCTGTCAAACCTTCACTGAGCTGAGTGGGCATTTAGCAAGAGTAAATCTGTAAGAAACACTAATAGGGAGCAGCTGTTATTATCTTGAGAGAAACATCGATGTGAATCTTCCCTCAAGGTATTTGTGTTTCAAAACAGAGAGAAAATGTTTAGACAGAAGCTGGCCCATAGGTGGGTAACTGATGCATGTTTGGAGAAGGGGATTCACATCCCTCTCCATCTTAGCAACCTGCCATTACACCAGGAGGGGCAGCTGACCTGGTTTACTCCCGTTGCTGAAAACCACATTGTACACCACATTCATGAACTTGAAGCGCCCTCTCAAAAGCCATATTTCTGCTGGGAGACTGTTTCAGAGCCTCCCTGTGCAGATCAAACCTTTTGGATTTCTAGGTTATGTGTGTTCTTGGCCATATTTATCTGCACTGGGCTCCAATGCTGTCCTATAAATACCTCAGGGATGATCATATTCCCTCTTGCATTTGCTTTTGCTAGGTTTAAATGGGCCAAGCTGCTTTAGTCTTTGTTGCACGCAGCTCCGTTTGCTGGCCGATCCTGCTGACCCTGCTCTGTACCTGCTCCAGATGGGCTTCATCTCGCTCCAATGCTGTAAAGCAAGCCAGCCACTTGCTTTAAATGTAAAAGTCTTTCAAGTTGACAAGCTTAAAGATCAACATCTTGTCTGGCATAAGGCTGGAGTCTGCAAATTCAGCATTTGGACTTAAATAGTTTTCCAGTTTTCACACGTTTAAAAAAATGCAGTATACACACTAAACAGATGATGCTCAGCAGGGCACTGTATAAGCTGCTTTCTGTTGTGTATTGCTCTCAGTGATGGATGAAATTAGGCTTCAAGAGTCAGTGGCAACCTTTCTTCTGGATATTGTGTACTGAGATCTATGGCAGGGGATATTTTTTGGTGTTTCCATTTTCAACTCTAGTGCCAGCACTTCTTAAAGTGACTGTTTAGCTCTGCCAACCTCTAGAGAGGCCAAGGAATGCAGAAACATTTGGATCCAAATACTTTGGAGGGTTCACAAAGTTCAGATCCAGCTATGAGCCTGGCAAGTACCAGCTATTGGAAACTATCACACTCACTAAGATTTATGGTAGCTTTTGTCCATTATCTCCCTGACAGTGTCCAAGGGCCAATGATTCACAGGGACCTCTCACAAAGCAGCGGATCAATCCTTCTGTAGGAAGAGCATCTTCCCACCTCTGCTTTAGGGAATAAGCCAAATATCTGGAATGTTATATCCTTTGTAAAATGGTTCAGCCAGTATCACAGAATCACAGAACATTAGGGGTTGGAAGGGAACTCAAAAGATCATCCAGTCCAACCCTGCTGCCAGGGTGTGATCACCTGGAGCAGATCACACA